>JAJOOI010009890.1:0-10187 GCA_029582585.1 Solanum bukasovii | reverse complement strand
AGATGGTAAATATCGCAGGTTTATTACTATGTTGAAGCAGCTTTCCATCAACGTTCCGTTGATAGAAGCTTTGGAACAAATGCCTGGGTATGTAAAGTTTATGAAAGATATGGTAACAAAGAAGAGGTCTGTGAGTTTTGAACATAATGATAGATTGCAGCATTGTAGTGCTATTGCCACAAGGTCTTTTGTGCAAAAGAAGGAGGATCCTGGTGCCTTCACGATTCCATGTACTATCAGATTGTTACACTTTGCTAAGGCATTGTGTGATCTTGGTGCTAGCATCAACCTCATGCCATTGTCTATTTATAACAAGTTGGGTCTAGGGGACCCAAAGCCCACTACAATGCGGTTACTGATGGCCAATCGGACTGTGAAAAGGCCCATTGGTGTACTCCATGATGTGCTAGTAAAAGTTGAATCTTTCATTTTTCCGGCAGATTTTGTGATTCTTGACTGTGAGGTCAATTTTGAGGTTCCCATCATCCTTGGGAGACCATTTCTTGCCACAAGGCGTGTGTTGGTTGATATGGAAAAGGGACAGATGAAGTTCAGACTGAATAATGAAGAAGCAACTTTCAATATTTGTAGGTCCATGAAGCAGAGTGGTGAACTCCAAACAGTATCTGCTATAACTTACAGAGTGGAGAGTGGGACAGAAGTGCAAATTGAAGAGCGACTAGGTGTTGAGGCACTAGCGGCAGTTATAATGAATTTTGATAGTGATGGTATTGAAGAGTATGAGGAGTTGGTAGCCGCACTCGATAGGTGTGAATATCGGTCCAAACCGAAGAAGTATGAGTTAGACATAAAAAATCGCGAGTCCCCACCCGCAAGACCATCTATTGTGGAGGCACCGAAAGTGGAGCTTAAGGCTCTACCACCGCATTTGAGGTATGTATATTTGGGCAGAGAAAATACTTTGTCGGTCATCATTGCGGCAGATTTGAATGCGAGACAAGTGGAGTGCTTGGTGACTGTGTTAAAGAGGTTCAAGCGAGCTATTGGGTGGACTATTGCGGATATTATTGGTATTCCTCCCGATATTTTCAACAAAATCCAACTCATACCAGATCATAAGCCCAGTATTGAGCACCAGAGAAGATTAAATCCACCTATGCAAGAGGTAGTTAAAAAGGAGATCATCAAGTGGCTGGATGCGGGAGTTATTTATCCCATTGCAGATAGTAGTTGGGTGTGTCCTGTGCATTGTGTGCCTAAAAAGGGTATCATTACTGTGGTTCCAAATGAAAGAAATGAGCTTGTTCCAATGAGGCCTGTGACTGGATGGAGAGTTTGTATGGATTACCGGAAGTTGAATGCGTGGACAGAAAAAGACCACTTCCCTATGCCATTCATGGACCAGATGTTGGATAGACTTGCAGGAAAAGGTTGGTATTATTTTCTCGATAGGTATTCGGGCTAAAATCAAATTTCTATAGCTGCAGAAGACAAATAGAAGACCACCTTCACTTGCCCTTATGAGACTTTTGCTTTCAAACAGATGCCATTTGGGTTGTGCAATGCTCCAACAACTTTCCAGCGCTGTATGATGTTGATATTTTCTGATATAGTGGAGGACACTATTGAAGTGTTCATGGATGATTTTTCAGTTGTAGGTGATTCTTTTGATCATTGTCTGGATCATTTGGCCGAGGTGCTTAAGAGGTGTGAAGACTGCAACTTGGTGCTGAATTGGGAGAAGTGTCATTTCATGGTTAAAGAAGGTATAGTGTTGGGTCATCGAATTTCAGAGAAAGGTATTGAGGTTGATAGAGCTAAAGTTGAGGTAAAAGAAAAGCTTCCGCCACCTATTTCTATAAAAGGTGTTAGAAGTTTTCTTGGGCATGCTGGGTTCTATAGGAGATTCATAAAAGACTTTTCAAAAATTGCACACCCATTGTGCAAACTGCTTGAAAAAGAGTATAAGTTTGATTTTGATGAGGCTTGTCTGAGAGCATTTGGAGAGTTGAAGGAGAAGTTGGTAACTGCACCTATCATTATTTCACCTGATTGGGGACAACCGTTTGAGGTAATATGTGATGCAAGTGGAGTGACGTGTGGTACTGGGACAGAGGAAAGAGAAAATTCTTCACCCTATTTACTATGCTAGCAAAGCTCTAAATGTGGCCCAGAAGAATTATACTGTGACCGAACAAGAACTTCTTGCGGTGGTTTTTGCATTCGAGAAATTTCGATCTTACTTGCTTGGTACTAAGGTCATAGTGCATACTAACCATTCTGCATTGAGGTATTTAATGGAGAAAAAGGATACAAAACCAAGATTGATTAGATGGGTATTGTTGCTGCAAGAGTTTGATTTCGTGGTAAAAGATAGAAAGGGGACTGAAAATCAAGTTGCCGATCACTTGTCCAGACTAGAGAAAGAGGCTATGTTAAAGCTTGGAGATAGGGCTGAATTAATGATGCTTTCCCAGATGAACAGGTATTGGCTGCTTCTCATGATTTTATTCCATGGTTCGCAGACTTTGCTAATTATTTGGCAAGCGATTTGGTGCCCCCGGACTTGTCTTTTCACTAGAGGAGAAAGTTTATGCATGATGTGAAGACATTTTTTTTGGGATGAACCTTACTTGTATCGTAGTTGTGCTGATGGGATTATTCGTCGTTGTGTGCCCGAGGTTGAGATGCTGAGTGTACTTAAAACATGCCATTCATCGCCTGTTGGTGGGCATCATAGTGGTATTCGGACTGCGCATAAGATTTTGCAGTGTGGGTACTACTGGCCTACCATCCGCCAAGATGCTCATGATTTCGCCAAGTCTTGTGATCGTTGCCAAAGAGAAGGAGGGATTTCAAAGAGGCAAGAGCTCCCTATGAATCTTATATTGGTGATAGAGTTGTTTGATGTATTGGGCATTGATTTTATGGGTCTATTTGTGAACTCATACGGGATGAAGTATATTCTTATTGTGGTTGATTATGTATCGAAGTGGGTGGAGGCAGTTGCGCTCCCCAACAATGAAGGTAAAAGTGTCACCGCATTCTTGAAAAATAACATCTTCTCCAGATTCGGTACACCGAGGGTGATTATCAGCGACGAAGGTTCTCACTTTTGTAATAAGTTGTTCAAGGCACTACTTGAGAAATATGGTATCCGCCACAATGTAGCCACTCCTTACCATCCGCAGACTAGTGGGCAAGTTGAAGTGTCCAACAGAGAAATTAAACACATCTTAGCGAAGACTGTGAATGCTAATAGAACAGATTGGTCAAGGAAGCTTGATGATGCTCTATGGGCATATCGCACTGCATACAAGACCCCTATAGGTATATCTCCTTACCAACTTGTATATGGGAAGTCTTGTCATTTACCGGTAGAGCTAGAGCATAAGGCGATGTGGGCATTGAAGAAGCTAAATTTGGATTGGGGCGCTGCATCGAATCAAAGAATAAATGACTTGAATATGCTTGATGAGTTTCGCCTGAAAGCTTATGAAAGTCCAGCCTTGTACAAAGAGAAGATGAAACGGTATCATGATCAAAGAATTGAAAAGCGAGAATTTGTAGTTGGTGATCTTGTGCTTTTATTCAACTCTAGGTTGCGTTTGTTTCCAGGGAAACTCAAGTCCAAATGGACCGGGCCATTTTTTCTCACAAAAGTGGTCCCCCATGGAGCGGTTGAGCTTGAGAATAGTGAAGGAACAAGGTTCATGGTAAATGGGCAAAGGATCAAGATCTATCTGGGAAATGCTGAAAGTGTGCAAGAAGTGATTGAGGCCTACAATCTTGATGAAGTCTGAGTAATCAAGAAACTTGCGTCGTGCAGCAACGTTAAATCAAGCGCTGCTTGGGAGGCAACCCAAGATGTACAATCTAGCCAACGATTGGTTTCAGTTTCCCATTTAGTAGTTTTCTTTGGTTAGTTGCATCTCTGCATCAACTTAGATAGGTGTTTTAGTTTTTTTTTGTAGTGTTGGCTAGAATTAGCATAGGGTCCGTGTCTAAAAAGTGTCATGAAAATGTAAAAAGAATTGTCTAATGGTTGCTACATGTGCAGGTACGCTATGAAAAATCTACATAAAATGGTCTGGTGCAGAGGTCTACGGGCCTTATCGACGGTCCGTCGTTCTATCCACGGACCGTGGATGGTGCCCGTAGATCCCAGGTAAGTTCCTAAATTTTTCCCAAGTGTAAGAGTGATCTACGGTCCCAACCTACAGACCGTAGATCGACCCACGGACCGTAGACGGGGTCTCGTGGGTCCAAAACCCTAAATCTGTCTGACCCAACCCGAACCCCTTTATGTAAAACTCCCCTAATTTCAAATCATTTCCACTTCCCTCCATTCACTCTCCAACCGTTTCAAACACCCTCAAATCCCCTCAAATCCCCTAAATCACGCCATAACTCATCCTTAAAATCATTCCTTCCATTCCCCCATCATTCCCACAATTCCTTTCTTTTCCCAATACAACTCATTCCATATTTCACAAAAAGGGTCCAGTGTTGGGTTAGTAACGAAGAGGCGATTCTTTGATCTTGAAAAACTTAGTGTTGTCACAAAATCACCCTACTCCACGTTGCTTGTAAGGTAATAGACTTTCCCCTTACTTTGAATGTCGGTTCATAGATAGAATATAGAAAGTCGGGAGTCGGATCTTGACGTTGGGTAACTGTTAGATGAAATTGCATGATAAAATTGGAAGTTACAATACCCTTGGAACTATAGATACTGATTGTGTTGCCATGTTGTATGTGATTATAACTCTACATGTAAGTTTTGACTTAGGGTTCCAAAATTTGTCTTAAATAATTGTTAAAATGATTAATCGAAATCCTGAGAATGACAAACTAGCATGATTCAATGTTGAAATGCATGATTAGATTAGGATATTGTTGGAAATGGTTGAAAAATGTGGACTTGAAAATTAAGAATGGCTAAAACCTGGCACAGATCCCATCCATGATACCCCGTCTTCGGACCGTAGATTGGGTTCGTGGGTGGATGGTCTTGAAAATTTCACCAAATGTGAAACCACAGATGTGGACTATGGTCCGTCAATCAATCTACGGACCATTCTGTACATCCGTGGTTTCCATCTGCGACCAATATTGTTGGTTTGCTGATCTACGGAAGGGTTCCACGGACCGTAGGTCCCCTCCGTGGATGACCACTGTAGCTTCTGTCTGCAATTTTCTTAGGACTTTGTTACTATTCGTTTATAGTCTAAAGTTTTTTTTAGTTGTTTAGATTTAGTTTTGGCACTAATATCGATTCCACAGGTACGATGGCACACAAGAAGCTAGTCACCAACTCAAAATAGGGCAAGTCAAACTCTGTTGCTCCTAGCTTCAGGTTAATCGATGAGGACACATACACGGAAATAGATCCAGCATACGTTCCTCCCAACACAAGGACTTCTCCCACTGCACCCCGAGCCACCAGAGGCACCCCCTGGAAGGTGATTCCCGACGTAGTCACTGTCTCCCAGTCTGATGAGGAGCACACACTGATCGGGTCACCAACTGGGGCTGCTTCTAGTTCAGCTATTGGATCTGCGGATGGCTCCGAGTCTACCCAGGCTTCGGGCTCTGAGTACAACCATGCTTTAGGGTCTGAGTCTGCCCATGCTTCGGGGGTCTATTGCCAAGTCAGCCAAAGGGTCTAGCCAGAATGAACAAGCAGTCTCATCTGATGAGGCCACTAGCTCAGAGTCAGTACCCATACCAAGAAATGAGAACCCTACTCCAGCAGCTGGTGAGCCAAACAGATGGTGTGTTGAGGGCCAATGGCAAATCTATCGGGATGCCAAGATGATTAATGATAAAGAGAAGATGGCCTGAATTGTTACAGAGGAGCGCAGAGTCCTCACAGGGAGCTTACACACTGTCCCCAACATTCCCTGGCTTTTCAACCTTTACAAATGTGACTGAATGGCTCGAGACCCAGGGACTTATAGCGAGGAGATTGTGTGGGAGTTTTACGCCTCCTATGCTGCCACTCTCCATGGGTCGATCTCCAGGAAATCAAAGCCCTTAGCCCAAGATCCTCTCACATCCACTATGGTCCGAGGTTGTCCGGTAGACCTCTCACAGGCTACCATCAGCCGCTTTCTCTATGGGCCTACCACAAGTCACACTTGGTCACTGAACACAGCGGAGTTTGATTACAGATGGGACATCGTGAGGAGCGGTGCTTTTCAGAGGAATGCTGAGCAGCGAGAGGCTGTTATATTATGGTTGGCTAAGTACATTGCTGCTGATGGTGAGCGTGCGAAGTGGGTCGGCACACCATGGTTGGGCATCTGAAAGGCCACATTAAATTTTGCGGCCAAGTTCTTCTGGTTGTTGGTGCGTAACAGGGTGTCGCCAACAAAAGCTGATAACCAACTTACTTGGGACAGAGCGGTCATGGTTGCAGCATTAGTAGCTGGAGTGGAGATTGACTTTGCCCGCATGTTGCTGGAAGATATTCACGAGAGGGCATTCAAAACCTCCACTACTTACCCCTTTCCATGTTTGATTTTCCAATTGTGCAGGGACTCTGGAGTGCCGATCTGGCATTGTGATAGGTTGATCCACCCTACCGAGGCTTTGGATATAGGCCTCATTCGAGATAAGGAAAATGTGGTGGTACCTCGCAGAGAGCCCCAGGTTGAGGTACCTCCCTTGGGCGCAGATCTTGCAGGCACGGTGGGGCAGGCACAGGGCGGTGACCCCATTATACTAGATCACTCTGATACTGTCCCGACCTCCTCTTCCCAGGCCCCTAGCATGGCTCCTAGTTCATCCCGGTCCATACCACAGTTAGGAACTACTATTGTCCCGTTGGCCAGAGTACAAAAATTAGAGGCTCAGATGGCCACATTGCTGCATCACATCCAGCCTTGGATGCAAAAATCTATAGCCAAGTCCGAGGCCAGAATGGAGCGAAGGATGGAGGGCATGATGGACCGGAAGGTCCAGGCTGTTAATAAGCATCTTGATGCTTTTAAATTGTGAGCCCTCGAGCGACCAGCCCCGGCCATAGATCTTTCCTTTTTTCAAGCTGAATTAGCTAGTCTCTGGGATGACGTTGATTCCATTCTTGCCACCCCTACAGTTGAGCCTCAGGCTGCACCTACTGCACTTGCTGATGATACGGTGCTGGATGCTTTATTCAGTGGGATCGCCGAGGAGGAGTCTGCGCCTACACATACCAAAGGTAGAGGCACTGTTCTAGTTGCACTGAGGAGGAGAGAGCTCAGAAGAGACAGCGTAGGCAGGAGAAAGAGGCTAGGAAGGCTTCGATTCTAGATGAAGAGTTGCGCCAGCGGAGGGTGCGTGAGAGTATTGCAGGGGCATCGAGTTCTACCCCAGTTGTAGAGGTCCCGCTTGTTGTGAGGGACGTTGTGAGCACCACTGCTGGTGTGGTGAGAGTGATAGAGAGCACTACTGAGGGTGCTATGATGAATGATGTGGGCACTAATGAGGGTGACCCAACTATTGTTCTAGTAGGCTCCAAGAAACCGGACCCACCCGCTTGTTGATGATTCACCGGTGCTATGCGCCACATGTTTTCTTCACCCAATCCACTTTCTTTTCTTTGCTTTTGTATGCATTGGGACAATCACATCTATTTTTGTTGGGGGTGGGGTAAATGGATTGTGAGTGATAGGGTGAAGTCTGAGTAACCCAACTCATAGATCCTCTCGTGGGTTTTCTTGCCTGTGTTCTTTTTTCCCAAGAGACTGTTTAATTTATGTTGAACCGGCATGTGTTAGGATAGTATGTGTAGAAGCATGAAATAGAAAGAAGCATGATGGCGTAAAAATGATACCCGTCAGATTTTGTGATGTGTGCTAGAATTTGTAGGCTACGATTAGTTGAATGTGTTGGCTCTGTGTATGACATGATAATGAATCAACTTGATGGCATGACTTAAGCTGAAACTTAAATTGGGTAATCTGATTATCTGATAATGAAACTATGTGCCAAGAGTGTGTGAGAATAGTTGAGTGTTCAAACAGTTTTTGTGCAAAAACTAGAACTTGCCCAGTTAGTCCTGCTAAGACAATTCAATCTAGAGGTTAGGGAATGATCATAGGCCATTGTTCTGATAAGTCCGCAAATTACCTAAAAGAAGGATCCAACCAAATGAAACAAATGCTCCCTTTGATCCAAATACTTTGAGCCTAAAATAATACCATTTCTTTCTAAACCCCGAACTCACCTTCCTATAATCGACTATGTTGGCCCCGGTCCCTCCTTGGACATGTGTATCTCGACCTAGGCGAAAAGCCTAAGTTGAGGGTGGCTAATGTAAACAGTAACTCCAATCTTGGCCCTGACCCGGCATCAGGTATTGTACACCTCAACCAACGGAAAATGGCTATGAAAGAGGAAACCAAAAGAAAAATGGGTATGAAAAGAGTGATGTTTAAAAAGAGAGGAAAGGATGTGACTTTTTGAAAGCTAAAAGAAAAATAAAATAAAAGTAAAAAGAGCTATAAAGTCTAAAGTCACATCCGTGGTTGAAGAAAATCAAGGGAAAGAAAGGTAAAATGTTAGGATGGCGAAAATAGGGCAAAAAAAGGTTGAAAGCCTAGTGTAATGTTAAGGAGGACAGAAAGTCACTAAGAAGTACCCAAATGTACCACACCTGACCCTGAGCCTACGTTACAAGCCAACAAAGTCCTATAGTGATCCTAGAGTCTAGTTTGGAGAGTCTAAGCAGTGAAAAGGGAAAGCCTATGGTACTGAGCACTAACTGTACTTGAAGTTATTTCTGAGTGTGAGTGTTGAATGAATCCTTGTACTAAAATTCATAAGTCATTGTGCGAAAGGAAAGGGATTTCGTTTGAAGTAAGGGCACTTAGTACATTGTCGGAGAGTTGGTACCTTGGTGATAGTGAAACAATATATGTTGTGTATTGGTTGGTCAATCGTTGTCATGGTTTGATCCGCATGAATTAGCTTATCGAGTCTAAGAGAACAAATTTTGTACCTACAAAGAGAATGGGGTAGAAAGCCATGTGATTGCTTGTGTGTGAAATGCTTGCATTTATTCAAGTGTCGTTTAGAGTCTTAGTGCGTCGCTTGAGGACGAACAATGAATTTAAGTTGAGGGTGTTGATATACCTTGAGTTTACGGTATTTCTAATACATTTCACTTACAAGTTGTGTATGTCTAGGGCCTTTTTGGATTGGTTTTTATGTGTTTTTATCATGTTTTGCAGGAAAGATGTTCAGGCGCGAAAATAAAGGGACAGTTGAAATAACTGCAGAAAGGGCACCTACGGAGGTGATCTACGGACCGTAGGTCCAGTGACGCTCCGTAGGTGATGGCCGTAGATCAGCAGGCAAGGCATGAAAGGCAAATCAGGGAAATCAGACAGATTGTGGAGCCACGGTGGCCATTGACGGTCCGTAGATTGATCTACGGACCGTACTGTTGATCCGTAGATTGATATTGCGAGGGTTCCAGTACCTGATTTTTAAAGATTCCAAGTATGGAGCTACGGAAGGGGATTGACGGACCGTAGATCGATCTACGGTCCATACTGCAAGTCCGTCGTTTGCTTCAAAGAAGCTAATTTTTGGAGGATGAAATATTTTCTAAGTCCTGGATGACGGAAGGGATCACGGACCGTAGACTCATTGACGGTCCGTGAGTCAGTCTCGTGGAATGAAGACACGTGCCTGAACACACTTTCCTTAATTTGTTTCCCTTTTAATTTAGGACTTGTTTTCTATAAATAGAGCATGTAAACCTCGTTTTTGGGGGTTAGACTTTATTACTTTTGTTTTACTTTGTGACTTGGGAACTAATTTTGCTACCCGAGCAATTCTTGATTTCCAAAGGTCAGTTTTGAAGATTTGGTTTGAAATTTGAGTTCAATTTCTGGGTTTATTTTTCTCAACTACGTAAGTTCATAATTCTTTCATCTAAAATAATAAATTGTGTTCATATGATTATGGGTAACTAATCTCCACAACTAGGGTTGTGGGATCCATGAGTGATTAACAAAGTATGAATAGTAAATAAGCAATTCTTGAAGAGTGTTTTGCATGCATTGATAATGCTTTCGTTCAAAAGTCTTTTTAACGAGTGCACGCTTTAGAACTTGCCCTGTTGCTACTTGCCGGACCAAGGAGGTAATCAACAAGAAAAGAATTATCAACATAGATTTAGTGTGATACTATCTAATAGGCTAGTGTCGATTGGTGCGAAGTAATAACTA
>JAJOOI010009889.1:0-10021 GCA_029582585.1 Solanum bukasovii | reverse complement strand
AGTTTGCTTACAACAATAGTTACCACTCGAGCATCCAAATGGCTCCTTATGAAGCTCTTTATGGGAGAAGATGCAGATCTCCTATTGGATGGTTTGAAGTTAGTGAAGCAGGGTTGATAGGACCAGATTTGGTTCATCAAGCTATGGAGAAGGTGAAAGTGATTCAAGAGAGGTTGAAAACGGCGCAGAGTCGTCAGAAATCTTACACTGATGTTAGGAGAAGGGAGCTAGAGTTTGAAGTAGATGATTGGGTATATCTAAAAGTTTCACCCATGAAGGGTGTTATGAGGTTTGGTAAGAAGGGGAAACTTAGTCCCGGTATATTGGACCTTATCGAGTATCCAAAAGGATTGGTAATGTAGCTTATGAGTTGGAGCTACCCCAAGAGTTAGCAACGGTTCATCCAGTATTTCACGTCTCCATGTTGAAGAAGTGCATTAATTTCTACATTTTCTTATAGAAACATACACAATACAAGGAAAACAAAATAATTTTAGGAGAAGAGCTAATTAGTATGGTAAAGAATATCCTATATATGGGTATGTATGCTTTGTCTATACACGTATTAAAAAGGTGAAAAAAATTTAAAGAATAAAACTGATTAATAATTTATTAAATGATCACATAATTAGGTCTAATTAAAGAAAGATAATAACGCTTATATTTCAATGAAGAAGAAACCAACTAATTTTCAATAATTATTACATTGATTGCTACATTTATATCAATAGTAATACTAAAGAATAATATAAATAGATCAACATTAATTTAATATAATATTTTAAATCCTAAAATAAAGAGAAAAATCTCAAAAGTCGGAGAAAAAAGATAATTAGAAATTCTGATCAAAGAACTATGCCACATCAGATTTTCCATTTCCTCCTTTATATATATATATATATAGATATAGATTATTACGCCATTCAGGGGAGGAATATTATGCAATGAATTATTGGATCATTTTTTTATGGGCTAATATATATAATTGAGTTTATTGCTTAAATCCAACATGGATGGAATTAATAAAAAAACAATTCAATTGCGTTAGTCTATTTTTCTGGATTTTATATAATGAGCTCGCTCCATTAGCCCAAAGTTTAGGTCGTATGTCAAATGCCATGGCACGTCAAATTAAGTCAAGGATCAGTAAAATTGTGCTACGTTCATTAGTGACGTAGTATGTCAAGTCAATATAAGAACTAATCAGATGTCGTCAAGTGTTCAAATGACATGGATCAACCAATTAAGCACATACTTCATCCCCTGCAACTATAAATAGGGGTCTTCATAAGGTCAAAGAGAGCAAATTGTGGGAAAAACTACACTCTATATCTACTGGGAGAGAATGCTTACGTCACGTACTTCAATATAAAATATTATATTTGATTTAGCTCATATTTATGTATAAGCACATTTTATATACTTTTGTACAAGATTGAGACATTATGTATAATATTATATATTAGCTACATGACATCATACGTTATGTTAATATAGGTTGCGCCGCAGCCCGCAAGTTTCCATATCAAAACTTTTGTGAGTAAAGTTTGGCTCTGCATTCTCATGATGAAATTCCAACAACAAACATTGCATCAATTCAAGAATAAGTTAAAGTAGTCTTTGAGTCGACTATTGTGAGTAGAAGAATCAAAGGACTGTGTCTGTCTTCAAGATATTATAAGAATCGTAACCCCCACACAAATACTTGTCGCAATTGTAATTTTTCAGCGACAAAAATTTACACAAAACGAATAAAAGAACGCATTGATTTGAGAACGCCGTCCATTTAAAATGTTAGCACAAAGAATTAATTTCTTTTGTAGTGTGGACATTAAGCAAATTTACACACAAACATTGACAGCCTAGTACAGCTACATGTTGTCTACACTTGAATCTTGTTACTAATTATTCATTGTGTTTTTTAACTTAAAAAAAACAGTACCAGTCAAATCTACTCAAACCTATATTCATTATTGTAACAACTCCATGATGGTGTAATTAATGTGCAAACTTTGAGTTGGCCAAATCGCTGCTTTATTTTAAGAAAAATTAAATACTTTCAGCCATCAATTCATTTTACTCATTGTTATAAACATATTTGCATTATAGTGAATTTCTATTATGTGAAGTCTTTTGAAGAAAAGTTAGGAATTCTATCTGGAGATCAAGTCAGGTTTTCTTATAAATAAAGGAATTTTCTTTCATTGTAAATCAGATTTGTGAATAAATATACTTCAAGAGGAATAAGAAGCCTTTTTTCTTCTCCCTACTTCATTCTTCTTATTGTTTTATATAGTTTCATAACACTAATCTTTTCTTTTACGTCTCTTAAAAGAATATTAACTGAGTATAATTTAATTAAATTATTCTTATTTCTTATTTAATCTTAATTTAATACTTTTTTTACCATATGATCTCTTTCATATTTCTTGAGTTAAGATAAAGCTGAAAAATTATTATCTCTCTGTTCCAAATATTTTCTAAAAGTAGCGACATGTCATAAATTATATTTTGATTTTCTAATATAATACTAATTATCTTGAGTCGTATATTTTAATAAATACATCAACTAAAATAGATCAGAGAAAACAAAAGTTAACAGTGTTATACATCATCTGCTAGTTCGGTTGTTTCTGTAGTCGCACAGCCACAACCTATGACCCTGTAAACTTTTTTGGTTATATCCTATTTACGTCTTTCTGACAAAAAAAAAAAGTGTTATTGAAGAATGATGTTTGTTCATATTCAAAATGAAACGAAGGAAATACTTATTAGTTAGTACTCCCTCTATTTCATATTAGCTTAATTTTTGAGGGTCTTTTTCATTGTTCAAAGTTCAAGAGGGATGTTTGAAATTTTTTCCATACTTTTTCTTTCATTTATTTTTATATTTTCTAGGAGATGAATTACATTACTTATAAAATTATATTTATGATTTCAAAAAGGGCAATAGTGAAAAGTATGTTCTTGAATGATCTTCTTAATAAATGTGCATTGGAATCAAGTTAAATATGAAATAGAGAGAGCATTTGGAACAATTGACGTAAATCTCACCTAATTACTTAGATTCTCGATAGTTTTAAATATTACTTCCTTTACCATATTTTATACTTAGGATACATGAGTTTGAATCCGTGAGATACATATATCTGCCGAATTTTAAAATCGAGATACATATTTTATTTGTTTAAATTAATTGGTTGTAACTGATTTCCTTAATATAAAGCGGAAATCAAGGAGTGTCTCTATGTTTAATTAATTTCATTTTATTATTATTTGAAATAATAAATTCGTTAATATTATTAATAAAAGACAAAAACATGTATATTTTGGTCATGCAATTTGATTAATTTCATTTTATTACTCTTAAAATGATAAAATTCATTAATTTGATGTATCTATTATCAATATATGAGGTATCCAACAAACAAAACACTTAGATACATGAGTATCATACAAGTACATTCATATGTATCATAGAAGTATCTAATATTAATTTTGTGTATTTGTTATATGTGTCTAGTATCAATTTCATGTATCTATTTATATGATATAATATTAATTTCATGTATCTATTTATATGATCTAATTTTAATTTCATGTATCTTTTATATGTATATATTATTAATTTGATGTATCAAGTATCAATTTCATACATTATATTCAAAATTATGTATCTCAGATACATAGTAAATACACATATAATTATGTGTATCTAATTATGAAATGTACTTGAAGCACACAAATTTAGAAACAAATCATGACTGTGCAGTATTTGTCTTATCATTAATCCAAAAAAAAGTTAAAAATTTCAAAATTCTCCCTTTCTTTAAGGATCTGAATTTTTTTCTCATATATACATATAATCTTAACTCAGATACATGAACTCTTAACTAGATACATGTACATCTGATGTGTATCCAACATTGTTGCACTTGATGTGCATCTAATGGCGTATTTTTTCTGTTAATTAAAGCTTGGAGTAATTCTTTCATCTTGATTGGGTCGTTCCTATACTTAGATCTATTCTCGACTTGAATGTTGGCGGATGAAGAGTCAGTCCCTACAATGAGAAATTCATGAGTGAAAATGAACAAATAAAAGTTGTTTTATTTAGTATAGTATTGTTAATGTGTAGTACATTTAACGAGAATCATCCGATTTTGGGAATGTTCAACCATTAAAGTGTTTGAGAAACAACAAAATCAAAAATATAAAACCTAATATGTAGTTTTTTTTTAAATTGAACTTTAGAACATTATGAACTCTAACTCAAATACAAAATCAAAATACGTGAAAATAATAAAATAATAAAAACAAACATATGTGTATAATGTTGATTTGAACATGCAAACATGTATGAGAGGATGAAGGAAGAAAGAGGGAGAAGATGAATTAAGGAAGAAGGAGGGCTGGTGGACGCGAGGATATGGAGGAAACGACAGGTGTGAAAAAAAAGAAGAGAATTTGACTTGTTAATGGACCATTAATTGAGGAGTTTAGATTTAAGATAATTATTCAATTCCTTATTTAAGAGATTTGTGTATCTGATTAAATCTTTTAAAATATATGGTATAAATATTAAAAGTAATAGTATGTGTGATTATTTTAAACTAGAGGTAAATATAATATATATGGTAGTGAGGTATGTATGTAGTTTATCCAATTCTAGGGCATTTTCAAAAAGTTAACTTGTAATCTTTCATAAAAGGCAAAAATATTCATCTATCCTATTACAATTCTTAAAAAGGAATGACACATTATAATTAAAGATTGATGCCAAAACACCAAAAAGGCTGGAAGTTAATTAATACTCCATCCATTTCTATTTGTATGTTATTATTTTAAGTTTTATGTCTCTTAAGAAACGAGATAAGTTTATCATTGTATTTTTATTTAGTATTTTCTTAAAGTCAAGTTTTCAATAATTGACATGAATTAATTTTATTTTGATTAATTAATTTGATCAATGAACATGAATAAATTTTTTATGTTGGTCAAATTTATACTTTCAATGATAATATTCACTCTGTCCCTAATTACTTGTTCACTTTTAAATTGACACACCTATTAACAAAACAATGATTGTCATAGCGAGTTTACCATTTTACCCATATTAATTATGAAGTGAATGAATTGAAAATTTAAGATTTTCAAGAAGTTCTACCTTTTTCAAAATCAACTAATTGAGGGTATAATAGGTTAAAATAAATTATTTTTTCTTGATTTGTCAAAATGAATAAGTAAAAATGGACAAGTAATTAGGGACATATGGAGTAGTTCTCAAGAGTAAAATGGGAAGAAGATTGTCATTTATGCATTGATTTTATGAAAAGACAAGTGTTCCTCTTGTCCAATAATAGTTGTCAACTATTGACTTGACACAAGGATTAAGAAGCACTAAATGATAGAGATAATTTTACCAAGTGCCCATATTAAATACTATTTCTATCCAACAATACTTGTCTCCTATTGACTTTGCACACTTCTTAGAAACTATAAACAGAAGGGTAATAATTTAACTCTATCACCCTTTGAATAAAATAAATACAATGTCTTGAATAATGTAATAGAGAAATGACTAAAATTATGATAAGGGTAATAGGAACTAAGTGTAAAATTATTCATTGATTTGACGGCAAAGGGTCAAATATACCCCTGTCTATATGAAATAGTTTAAATATACCCTTAGTAATACTTTCGGGCTAAATATACCCCTCATGTTATTCTTTCGGGCTAAATATACCCTTATGACTAACAGAGAACACGTGTACGACTGAGATTAAATGAATTATTCAATTTAAACTAAATCAAATTCGGATATAACCCGCTCCGACCCAATAACTTAACCCGACCTAATATGTAACACTAACCCACCCAATTTGTCTTTCAAACAAGAAAACCCAATGGGCGATTGAGTTCTTATACTCCAGCAACGTCTGCAACTTGGAGCCTCTGCTTCCAAAGATTTTTGCTCAACAAGAGGCACAAGAATATAGGTAGGCGAAGTTGTGAGTGGGAGCTTGTACTCAAGCTTTAGGTTTGAGGGCCTTGACAGTCTCCCAGGTGAAGTCAGCGTCATCACGACCGAAGTGACCATAAGCAGTAGTCTTTAGGCTTGAGGGCCTTGTCAATGATAATAATATTTTTGAAATTACATAACCAACATAACATGGGAACATTACCATGAGTTGAGCTTGATTATCAACAATATATTACAAAAAAATCAAGAAAAATTCCATGAGTTGATCTTGACTATCAACAGTACATTAAAAAAATCAGGAGACTTCACCTAATATTACACAAGTTCACTAATTCATCACTTCATCACCCGCAAGGCAACAGACCCAATAAAAAGAGCACACAAAATCATAATTAACGTCTTCATCTTCTTCACTTTATCTTCCAATATCTTTGATTTGTTTACTTCAAAATTGGTTGAAGCCTTCATTGCATGCAGTTTTTCCTTCAAGTTATCTCTTTCAATCTTAATTGCGTCTAACTTCGTGTTCATAGTATCAACTTTAATCGTAGCTGCATTCAATTGAGAAATCATACATTTTGAGCAAAAATCTTTGTGAAGCAGAGGCTCCAAATTGCAGACGTTGCTGAAGTGCAAGAACTCAATCGCCCATTGAGTTTTCTTGTTTGAAAGACAAATTGGGTGGGTTAGTGTTACATATTAGGTCGGGTTAAGTTATTGGGTCGGGGCGGGTTATATTCGAATTTGATTTAGTTTAAATTGAATAGTTCATTTAATCTCAGTCGTACATGTGTCCTCTATTAGTCATAAGGGTATATTTATCCCGAAAGTATAACGGGAGGGGTATATTTAGCCCGAAAGTATAACTAGGGGTATATTTAAACTATTTCATATAGTACAGGGGTATATTTGACCCTTTGCCGTTGATTTTATAAAGTTGACAAGTATTGTTGGATATTCTAAAATAGTATAGTGGACAACTAGTGTTGGACGGCTGGAGTATAAGTCATCTAAACATCGAAAGTTAAATAATATTTAATAGTACGAATAAAATAGACACAAAATGATAAATTATTCATTGGTTTTATAAAGTGTACAAGTATTGTTAGACATCTCAAAATAGTATAGTAGACAAGTAAAGATGGACGGATGGAATATCTAGGAACATCTATTTTTAGTAAGAAAGACATATAAGAAAGCAGGGGTGGACCTAGAGTAAACCCCCTCGTCAAAAAATTGCATTGTATATTTAAGGTCTTTTAAAGAATTTTTATGTCTAGATATTGATTTTGAACCTCCTAAATGTAAGACTAGAGAGTGACTTAGTGGTCAAGAGGTTCAAAACTCATCTTGAGGTTCCAAGATCAAATCTTAGGCACTATTTTTTTTTTTGAACCCCCTTTAATGGAAATCCTGAATCCACCATCGGAAGGGAATATAACCTCCTATCTATTTCAATTATCATTTTAGTCAAACGAATTTAATTGAAAAGTAAGTATTTAATTTAGAAAAAAAATGAAGAAGATGGTGATTTTTAACCTTACTATAGTGAATGACCTATACAAAATTTCAAAAAGTCTTATCACCAATTATCATTCATTTTGAGCAATATATAAACAGTAATTTAGTCAAAATATCGCACTTCGAAAAAAAAGGTCTGAAATATTATTATTTGTTATTTGGATTAAATAATTTCTCAATTACCTTTTCTTCATTTATTTATTTTTTAAAAAAGTTCTTCATATTCCAAAGAAATAATAAAGCCATTTTGTAGCTTGAGTTTCTGATTTCCTCAATTTTGTTGGTTCCATAGAGAAGTGCGAGGATAATATTGTCATTTACGAATCAAAGCAACAACAAATGTACTCTCTACCCTTTAAAATAATTATTATTTTAATTTATCTTTAAAATTTTGTGCTTTTACATTAAATTGATTTTAAATTTTTTTTATTTTGTAATTTTATATGTCACGTGAAAAGCTAAAATTAAAAAAATATTAAAAATAAAAAGAAACATACTTTTTCAAGTGGGACTAAAAAATGTACCCCTTCCATCCCATTTAATTCAATACAAAGTTTTAAAAAACGAATTTTGAAACTTGGCATCTAATATAAGACCTTATATGTTTTGAGGGTTATAGGTAAAAGTACAATTTTAAATTAAGTTATTTAAAATTATAATAAAATAACAATTATTTTTTAAACGAATTCAAAAAAAAAAAAATACATGAAATTAGAACGAACGCAGAGTAGAACAAAAAAGGAACGGAGAATATCAGAAATTCTTCGAATAAGTTTGTTACCAATAAGATTTAAACACGTGTTAGATTGAGCCTCGGAAGATCTATAGGTTCGGATCCTAACCTATCCAGATTTCCGAGCCTGTTGATTCTCGGAAGTGGGACCCAGTATACAGCTACCAGACACGCTTCCCAAGGCCAACGTTATGCTGCTGACGCAAACAAGTAGTGATTCTATTGTTTTTGGAATGTAGTGACTGAATTTGTGGGTACATTACAAAGGTTGTCATCATTTTGGCTACAATTTTGTTTTTTTCTTTTCCTTTAAATAAATATTACCACTGTATTGGGGATTCAAAGATATTTTTATTTCAAAAAGTTTGAAGAATTCAAATCAAATTCACGCAAAAATTAAAAAGTAAGTTGATCATTAATCTGAATTTCTATTGCGCATGTTATTACGTGTCACCAAACATACACTTAAGTTTCGACCAAACAGCTATTAATACATTAAATTTCTCCTGACTTAGATTGATTTGTGGGGATTATTTTAAAACCATCTCCAATTCAACATTATTTTTTTAATATCAAATTCTATATATTTTGATGTAAAATTCAGTTTTTTGAACTCTATCTCAATACTGTATTGGTGTGCGAATAGAATCACACAAAATTTGGTGGGACACTATTCATTGACACCAAATCATTTATTATTATTTTTATTATATAAAACTATAATTTAACATATTATATATTTTTAATCAAGTCTCTAGAAACTTAATTAGTTTTATGCAATACTTTATAATAATAATTTTAAATCTTAAATTTAGTGGATTATACTGCACAATATGATAATTAAGGATGAGTGTGATGTTAATGCCCTAATTCAAGATGCGTTGGAAGGTTCAACTCCGACTATAGAAATGACAGTGTAACGATCCCTTTCGATCGTTATGGGTAGACCAATGGTGAAAGTTTTAGGTCGGGAAATATTTTGGGTAGTGACTTGAAATTTTTAGGCCATGTGCAATCCGAGCGCGCTGAGGTCTAGACAATCTGGGAATGCATTGGATGGTATGTCTAAGTTTGGATCATGTTTTCTAGTAGCTAAGACATTAAGAAATTCATGGGACCTTCAGAAAGTGAATTTGGATATGTAGAACTTCCGATATCAGACTTAGCGTGAAGGAATTAGTATAGAACGCCAAGATTCGAAGGTGCGTTGTGAAATGTAGGCTTTGGGGGAAGAATTTTGACTTTCTATCTCCATGCAAGCCTCTAAAGTGGGTTATGTCCCGCTATGGCGAGACCACTGCGACTTTAATGAGGGAAAGGTCTCAAAACCGTTCATTAATCTGCAACTTCGTTCTTGAGAAGAGAAAGGGGGGCTTAGGACTTTTTGCTTCAATTTCCACCAATTTCTTCGATAAAAATAAGTTAATTAATTATTCAACTAACTTGTAAGGATGAAACTCTGGAGGGATTGACTTGAATTAACGGTGGAAAAAGCCCGATTTGAAGGTAGAAAGATCATGAAAAGAGAAATAGTTGAGCAAATCTCTCAATTATGCTTAGAAAAAAGTGTTAAAATAGCTTTGGAAGATCACAAGTATGTCACATGATCATAATAATTGAACAAATTACTGAATAGTTAAAAGGTAATATAGTCTGAACTCAAAATGACTAAACTACAATCAATAATTGATGGACATTATTATCTAACTATGTAATTGTAGATAGTACAATTGAATAATCACAATTATTCAAGGTCATTTGTCTTGTTTTTATCAATAGCTATA
>JAJOOI010009888.1:0-12882 GCA_029582585.1 Solanum bukasovii | reverse complement strand
CCAAATATAATATATAATATTCAAGATTTGGCCCTAAACTCTCTTTTATAATATTCCTCTACTATTCTACTTTTTCTATTCTATTCTATTCTACTATATTATAAAAGAGAGTTTAGGGCCAAATCTTGAATATTATATATTATATTTGGCCCTAAACTCTCTTTTATAATATAGTAGAATAAACTCCCTAAAAGAAGAGAGTTTAGGGAGAAATCTTGAATATTATATATTATATTTGGCCCTAAACTCTCTTTTATAATATAGTAGAATAGAATAGAATAGAAAAAGTAGAGTAGTAGAGGAATATTATAAAAGAGAGTTTAGGGCCAAATCTTGAATATTATATATTATATTTGGCCCTAAACTCTCTTTTATAATATAGTAGAAAGAATAGAAATAGAAAATATAGTAGAAGAATATTATAAAAGAGAGTTTAGGGCCAAATCTTGAATATTATATATGATATTTGGCCCTAAACTCTCTTTTAGAATATAGTAGAATAGAATAGAATAGAAAAAGTAGAATAGTAGAAGAATATTATAAAAGAGAGTTTAGGGCCAAATCTTGAATATTATATATTATATTTGGCCCTAAACTCTCTTTTATAATATAGTAGAATATTATGATAAATATATTTACCTTATTTATCTCTCTTCTCACTATTACTACAATTTATTGTCTTTCATCTCTCCTTATCATTACTACAATTTACTCATTATTTTTTCTTAAATTCATTTTTTAACCTTCCATTTTTATATATTTTTTTTAAAAAAAAATCTTATTATCTCTCCACCTTATTATCATAAACTCAATATAAAATAGTATCTTATTTAATATAATATTTGTTTAACATAATTATGATACTCACCTTTATATTATGATAAATATATTTACCTTATTTATCTCTCTTCTCATCATTACTACGATTTATTGCCTTCCATACCTCCTTATCATTACTACAATTTATTTTTATTTTTTAATTTTATTTTATTTTACCTTTTTTAGTAGTTTTTTAAAATGAAAAATCTTATTATCTCTTCTCCTTAAACATATCCTTATTGTCATGATTTATTATTATTATTCACAAAAAATTTCTTCTTTTGATCTATAAAATCAGTTTAATTTTAAAAATAAAAAATAAATACCTTATTTATCTCTCTCCTCATATTACTACTATTTATTATTTTTTCTTAAATTCCTCTTTCTATCTTCTATTTTTTTAACTTTTAAAATAAAATAAAATATCATCCATCTCTCTTCCTTATTATCATAATTTACCATAAACACCCATAATTATGTACTACCAGTTAATTTGATATAACATCATATATGAATCAGTAGTTTTTTTTTTAAAATTTATTCATGGCCTAATCCCACTTTCATAAATAAAGTACTGTTTAGTTACTAAAAAAAATTCATTGCCTAAGCGCATCTATTCCACAACTACAAGCATATGCCAAAATTTTTTTGTCTCCCAATCTTTGGTTCTCTTAGCTCAAACAACGTTTTTTCCCTCATTATTTAGTGTTCATTATTTATATTGGAGCTTAATTAAAACTTTAAATTCATATCAGAAAATTCATCAATTAAATATTTTCTTACAAAAACGATTTCATATTCAAGAAAACTGAAACTCATAATCTCTGACTACAAATAAAAAAATACTTACCACTTTATCACAATCTTAAATGCTAAACGAATGAAATTGTTGACAAGGTAAGCAAATGGATATGCTTTGGTTTTATAAAATAATCAATTGACAAAAGGAAGAATAGTGACGAGATGCATATATAATTTTAAAAAGTCAAGAATGTTAATTATTAAGCATACATCTTAAACCGACCAATAGTTATGCCTGGAATATACGATTATTATGCTGTACAGACAAATATAATGATATGAATTATATTTTAAATTGCCAGAATTAACAAAACGCAAAAGAAATTGGACATTTGTCCAGATTCCAATTTCCACAATAAGAAATTTATGTATTAAACGTATGTCATCAGTCAATACTCAAAATAGTGTGCATCTAAAATCTAAAATATTTACCCTTAGTACTCCCTCCGTTCCATTGTCTTAATTAAAAATAGATGTCCTTAATATTTATTGTTTCACAAAATACTTTTTTTATTTTATTTTTGAGAGTTATTAGTTTTGAAAATATAAATTTAATCTACATAGGAAGACTAAATTATTAATTCATGTTTGATCAATTTAATTAATTAAAATAAATTAATTTATGCTTATTTTATTTAAAACTTTACTTCCAAAAAATACTAAATAAAAATAAAATGATAAATTTACCTTAAGGAAGTCAAATCTAAAATGATGACATATAATGATATAAATAGGAATGGAGGGAGTATCAATTCACCTGACATATTTATATTTCAAGAGTTCAAATAATTTTTAAATTATCGATTAATATGATTTAGTGTTAAAAATTTTACCCTTTAAATTGAAAAAGCGGCACGTAAATTGAATCAGAATTGGTAATAAGGAACTCTCGTAGTAGTATTTTTCATCGTTGTGAAACGGCAACGTTTGATTAGTCTCCTTCATCAACGCCCATTGAGATCCAAATGTATGCAGAACAACAACAACAATGGATAGATACGTTCAACAATTCCTCAACAGGTTATCTTTAGCCTCCATCATTGCAGCCACATTTATCCTTTTCGTGCTTTTCATCCGAACACCTGAAACCTGTGTTAATCCCAATATCACCAAACCTAAGCCCCACCACCGTTTCCCCAAATCCACCTGCGATTTCGCTCACCGGACTTACACATCCATTAAGAAACACAACCGTCGTGTATGGTCCACAACCGCCTGGATCCAAACAGTTCTTTCTTTCAAATCCCAATTCCAGACTCTTCAGGACAAGAAGCTGTTTACTAAACATTCACGGGCTCTTGTGGTATCTGCTGGGGCAGGTCAGGCTGTAATGGCCCTAAAAGAAATGGGCCTTCACGACATTACTGGTGTGGAGGTCGTGGATTCGCCGCCGCTTGTCAGACGTGCGGATCCGCATAGTCTGCCTTTTTTTGATAATGCGTTTGATCTCGGGTTTAGTGCGTATTTGGATCGGGCATTGTTTCCGGATAGATACGTGGCGGAAATGGAGAGAACGGTGAGACTTGGTGGCGCGTGTGTAGTGGCTGTGGAAGAGTGCGGCGGCACAGAGGTGGAGGAAGTGGTGAAATTGTTTCGGAAGTCTAAGGTGTTGGGGATAAGGAATGTGACTATGGGTGATGAAACAAGGACTAGAATCGTATTGAGAGTTATGAGTGACTGAAAATTTCAGTTGATTTGCTGTTTAGCTTCTAGTAAAAAACTTTGCAACTTCCACGTGATACCTATCACCTTCCTGTACGCATGTCTAAGTGATAGATACCTATCACCTTCCTGTACGCATGTCTAAGTGATAACTAGAGAGTGAAAATTCATGTATAGTTGCTAATTCGACTTACTAATAGATTTGTTAATTTTATAGTTTGAAGAGAGAGTTCTATAAATCAATTAAAGAAAGATACATAGAAAGGGGAACATTGTTTTAGAAAGTAGTGGCTTGATTAAAGAATAAGCATCAATTTGTAATTTCTGGTACTATATTTGCTCCTTTTGTCTTTTGAGTGCGTTACTTTGAATGATCTGATGATGTAAAAATTATTTACACTAACGGAATATATAACTTAAACTCGTTATACACCCCTACAGATCAATATGATGTGAGTGTGTGTGATGAAGAAAACACAGTTAAGTTATAAAGATTCCCCCCTTCCCCTTCAAAGTGGATGTGAGTGTGTGTGGTTAATTGGTAATTGATTAGTTGTGTTTACAAGGTATAATATCCTTTTCACCTCAGAATAAAATAAACAGCAAAACTACAAACTTAATAGAAGCAATTGTTGTCCATGTTGAAAATTTAGCTTCAATCATCTGATTGAGAGCACCAAAAGGTAACTATCTTGACTTGTATAATATGAATAAAGAAAGAGAGTTTAATAAGTGAAGGCTCATTTCCTTGAGGTTTCGCCGTAGATAAGAGACAAAAGGAGAGACGAATTAGAGAAGATGATTGACGAATGGTTGTTTTGTTCCGCCCTATTAGTATTATTATAATTGCAATTTGAGTTGTATCATTAAACTAATTATTGTCCCACCATTACCATGACAAAGACGATTACTATTAGTTTAATCATATAATCTCATAAACAATGTAAAATAAGTGACGTTACTTTTGTACTAATTTTTAGTTTAGTTTTTACCTAGCAATGCTTCAAGAATAGATACCATTGGAAGTCATAAGTCATAACATCATCCAGTTTGCTGGTATCTGCAAAACCTATCTTGTTCCCTGCTACCTTTTTTCGTTTTTTAATCAGTTCTTCATTTTTAAATTACAAAAAATTATGAGTTGGAAATTGGATTCTGTAGATAACCAAAGTTTAATGAGATAGGCATAGTCAGGTTTTGAGTTGGATGACCTGATGGAGAAATTTTCTTCCATGAGAATAGGATGATGGAAGTGGTGAATTGCTGGAACACAAGGTTGGTCACCTGTGGTATCATCTGCCTGGTCCTGTTCTTACATTCTGCCTTCGCACAAGAAGGTTAGTCTACATAAATCATGTTTGATGGTTTTTTTTTTAGTTTGACAAGTATATAAAAGTTACCAATTGCTTTGATATCAATAAGATAGTTGCTCGTTCCTCTATTGTGAATGATATTGATCATCATCATCCTGTTGATCTCTATAATGTTGTTGAATTCCCTCAAGAACCCTAACGAGGAATTCCCATATAATCACCACATAAAGACTCTGAAAGAAAAAATTGCCTCAAACTATCATATAAAGCTGTGTTTGATTGCTCCACAAAGTGCTGCAAAACTCAGACCTATAAACCTACTTACACTGCATAAGTAGATCGTATTGACTAAAAAACGAAAAAAAGAGCATAATTAGATCGGGTAAAATAAACTTACCTGTCTTACAAATCATTACAACGGCAAGCAGTAACCAGCTATTCGTAGCATATATATGTAATATCATGTTTAAGCTGATGACAAACAACCTCATCATAACTGTAGATATGTCACATAATTAGATTACTTAAATCTAACTGAAGTTCCAATGTGGTTTCGAGCAGGATTTCTAAGTATTCAGTGCTGTGCTGCTGCAAACTTTACAGAGCCACGTACCAACTTAAGCTGGATTTCAGATGGAACTTGGTTCCCTGAAAATCAGAGTTGCATATCAAGGCCAGTGTACAAGAGTGCACACTATGAACGAGCTCGATCTTTTAGCTTAGACATTGGCCATAAGTGGTGTTACAGCTTGCCAACCAGGAAAGATCATGACTATCTAGTAAGAGGTACATTTCTTTCTGTCAAACAAGGGAAGACTCTTCCACACAGTTCTTTTGTTGTTTTGATTGGTGTCACACCAATAGCCACAGTAAAGTCATCTGATGAACTTACGGTTGAGGGAATTTTTAGAGCTACTAGAAGCTATACCAACTTCTGCCTATTGAAAAACAAGGGGAATCCTTACATTTCTAAGGTCGAACTCAGACCGATAAATTCAGATTATCTGAAAAGGGAGCCTTCAGAAATACTCAAACTTGTACATAGAGTAGATGCTGGAAACAAGGTTGCGGAAATCAGGTATTCTTTCATCCTATCACAGAATTATATTTTGGATTGGCAATACAGTATATTCTTTCATGGTAACAAATCAAGTATCATGAAGTGATAATATGAAGACTTGTCAACTCAGGTACCCATATGACCAGTATGATAGAATTTGGAGACCAGCCTCAAATCTAGAATCACAAGTTACTCGAACGCAGCCATCCATTATCAAGCAGGTCATTGCAAGAAAACACAGTTTATTACCTCCTGCATTCGTATTACGAACATCCCTCACCCATCCAGAGAGATTGGACTTCTTGCATGAAGACCTTGACACAGGATATTATACTTACTCTCTCTTCCTGTACTTTCTAGAGCCCAATGACTCAGTTCAAGCTGGAGAAAGGGTGTTCTATATATACATTAACAACGAAAAGAGACTCAAGGTTGATATACTGGCTAGTGGTTCCAGATACCTGGATGTACTTCTGAATTTCAGAGCAAATAGGTTTGTCAACCTGACGATGATCAAGGCCTCAAATCTATCTCAATTGGGACCCATTTGTAATGGTTATGAGATTTTAAAGACTCTTCCTCGGGTTAAAGAAACAGCCATGGAAGAAGGTAATTTTACTCAAGAATATGCATAGTAGCAGAATTTAAGATGCCATAGTAGAAAAGCATTACAGAGAAGTGCATTTATTATCTCTCTATATGTTTCAGTTGACATAATGGCGAATGTCAAGAAGGAATTATTGCAACAAAACAAAAACAATGAAATATGGAAGAGTTGGTCAGGAGACCCTTGTCTTCCCCTTCCATGGCCGGGTCTAACTTGTGATCGCGTTAATGGTACTTCAGTCATCACTCAGATGTAAGTTATTCCCTCTCTATCAAATACTCAAAGCAGTTTGGTTTTCTGAAAATTATCAAATAATATGTCTACCATTTTTTCCACCTCATTTATCCGTAGCATAGTAAGCGCGTTTGAGATAGACGGATTACACTTCTGGTCATTTAATCCTTTTTCTCTTATTCCCTACCACAGAGATCTCTCCTCAGGTGGCCTTAGTGGACCTAGCCCTCCTAGCATCCAAAAACTGATGCACCTGAGAAAACTGTATGTCCAAGCCTTTGTCATCAACACTAATATTTCACCTGTTCATTTTCTTTTAAAACAAATTTACAATCTGGTGTAGTTTTACTAAACAATCAAGTTATTTGCCAAGACAGGAATATCAGCAATAATGGCTCTAGTGGCACAAATTCACTCTTTACATCATCCTTCACATACTCTACAAGGTAAATCTCCTATGTTGGTTTCCACATAAAATAATTGCAAAATGTGAAGAGGTTAAATAATATCATACAGAGGATTAACCTCTGAAAAAAATACCAAAGCTGTACAAAAAGTTTTACTAGCAAGCTGCCTTCATGCTTCATATGTTACAATAAAAAAGTATGATGTGACACTAATATCTTTGTTTCCTTGTCCCTCCAGATACTTAAGCAGAAGCATTCATATCAGCAACAAGCTTTCTAGAAGCATCAAAGAATCTAATATTACAACAGAGTATGAGACCACTACCCTATCTTCAGAGAAAAAAAACAATTTCTATGATTTTACGCTGTCCACTTTTTCTCCGGGGGTGGGGGAAAGCAATGGGATATCAGGAGCAGGGAGCTGAGAAATAAAGAAAAATAAGCCTAATTTGTTTTCCTTTTTTACATTTCAGCAAAGGGATGGCTAATGTTAAACAAAACTCAAGTTCAACACATAAACTTGTGATAGGAGCAGCTGTAGGTACAGCTCTCCTGGTGATCCTTGCAATTGTTATCTCTGTGGTCTGCCTCTTCAAAAGACGAGTAATGGCAGGGCCAAAATTTCTTATGAGAAATTACTCGATCACAAGGAGTAAGTACACTCTCAGCACACTAGAAATAATCCTGCACGCATAATGCATGATAATATATTATGATAATTTAAGAATCTTTTCTTGTTGCTTGCAATAGCTTAAGATTGGACTCAACAAGCATAAATCATAAAACCTTCATGATTAAAAAAAGCAGAAACTGTAACTATATCATCTGTTGCAAAGAAGCTTTTTTGACAGGAACTCAAGAAATTTGAAACAGAGTTAATATCCTTAACATTTGGTACTTATATTCAATGAAGCAATATGCTCAAAAAAAATATTCAAATGCAGATGCAGTATATTCAGTACCAAGCACGGATACTACCATGATGAAATCAATATCCTCCAGGAACTTCAAACTGGAATATATAGAAGCTATTACTCAGAACTACAAAACTTTGATAGGTGAAGGTGGCTTTGGATCCGTTTACCGTGGTACCTTAACTGATGGTGTAGAAGTGGCTGTAAAGGTCAGGTCAGCCACTTCGACTCAGGGAATTCGAGAATTCAATAACGAGGTAACAATCTAGAGTATTTGTAGACCAATTTCCTCCCAACTTCCTTATTTGCATCAAACCAACAAAAAGATGTTACCTAAAATGTGAGAAAAGCATCAGCACATGGAGTGAGCAATGAATCTTCTATTTTCTATTGCTATTTCACATAGGGAATACGCTCCACAAAATTAATACTTTCTCACAGATCCGTGATTTTCTCTTCATAATTACTTCCGGCGAGGAGTGTTGCCTCTGAAACGTCTTAGCTCTTCAGGAGCCATCTTTATAATAATGCATCTTATCCATGCATATATAGTTAACACATGCATAACAAATAACACAGCCTGCAAATTAACCACTGCTGTAATTTGTATTACAGCTGAACCTTCTGTCAGCTATCACGCACGAGAACCTGGTCCCTCTTCTTGGCTACTGCTGCGAGAATGAACAGCAGATTCTGGTTTATCCATTTATGTCAAACAGCTCCCTACAGGATCGGTTATATGGTACTGCATACATAAACAAATTCAAGTCTATCACTTTTATCATAAGAACCAGCACTAATTTCTTTCTTGTTCCCTCATCCTGTTTAGGAGCAGCAGCAAAAAGGAAGATTCTAGACTGGCCAGCCAGACTTTCCATTGCGTTAGGAGCAGCGAGAGGCAAGTAACACAAAACTCTGCTATTCACGCAACTCTTCAATGAAATAAGCCATATCTATGGACTTAAGCATGTGTAAATAAAAAGAGAACGTGTTTATCTGAGAGACAAAGATTGAAGGCATAATATGAATCTAATAGAGTTTAACAATCAATCATTCCCTATTACTTATTATGAAGGCACATTTGTAAACAGCAAATACCAAAGTTTGCCGTTTTCATTATGTTATTTCCTTTTAATCTTCTTCAGGTTTGCTGCACCTTCACACATTCTCGGAGCGTTGTCTGATCCATAGGGATGTCAAGTCAAGTAACATACTCTTGGATCAGAGCATGTGTGCCAAGGTTGCTGATTTTGGATTTTCAAAATATGCATCTCAAGAAGGTGATAGTGGTACTTCTTTAGAAGTAAGGGGGACAGCTGGGTACTTGGATCCAGAGTAAGTATTATATCTTCCAGATTGTGTCGTCATTATGAAATTAGGACAAGAGATAAGTTTCTAAAGCATAGCCTAATGGACAGCTCTGCTACCTTAATATGGATTACGCGAAGTGATTATTATTTGAATCATCCGCAGGAGATTCTATTAGTATATTTATTGACTTTATTTTCGTTATAATTCACCATAGCACAAATGGTTCAAAAATCTTTGGGGAAATCAAGCTCATGTCCTTTTCATGAATTCTTTCTGCATAGGTACTACTCGACCCAACGTCTGTCAGCAAAAAGTGATGTCTTCAGCTTTGGAGTTGTCCTACTGGAAATCCTCACAGGTCGAGAGCCTCTCAACATAAACAAGCCAAGAAATGAGTGGAGCTTGGTTGAATGGGTATGGCCCAACTTAGCAAGCTATTTCTTTAACTGAAATTATCCAGATACAAATTGCTACTATTACCGAATCCTCAGAACCACACAGTCTCTTCCCATAATTTATTTGCAGCAAACTACAGTGCCATGAAAAGACTGAAAGAGTTTTTATTTTATTTTTAAAACACAGAAAGAACTTCTGTTGTTACTACGACTTACGTGATAATTCACAGCTACTCAAGATGATAAACTGATGTTGAGTGCTTAACTACTTTGCAACTATATATACTCTTTTGATTTGCATGTTTACATCTGATCACAAGCAAGTATCCACTTTGAAATACAGGCGAAACCTCTAATAAGAAGCTCAAGAGTTGAAGAAATTGTGGATCCCACTATCAAGGGAGGGTATCATGGTGAGGCACTGTGGAGAGTGGTAGAGGTGGCTTTGGCATGCACGGAGACATACTCGACTTACAGACCATGCATGGCGGATATTGTAAGAGAGCTCGAGGATGCATTGATAATAGAAAACAATGCATCAGAATACTTGAAGTCCCTAGACAGCTTTGGAGGATCAAATCGTTTCTCTATAGAAAGGTCCATTGTCCTTCCACCTATTAAATCTCAAACAGAGCCATCCTGTCTCCTCTCAAAACCAGCCCCTCCACAACCAAGGTAAATGCTTTAGAGGAACGGATTTAAACTGATTGCAATAGATAACAGATTTCTTAGAAAAGTTCCTGGAGAAATTTTTGCAAATTACTCCTCAAATTCCTTTAAGTTAAATCTCATTAATTGTTCATTTAGTAGAGCAGATTTTATCATACATGCCAGAGAACAGGAAGCAGTGTTGTCAAAGGTGTGCTTTAGCACCAAAGTGAGGCATACTTTCCCTTGCTATTGATATCTTGAAGACTGATATTTCACTTTATCGTAAACCAAAAATCAATTTGTTTATTCAGGCTTAAAATTATTAATCTTGGACTTCACACATATATATTTGTATTTTTTTTCTCCATTTCCGCCTTCCTTCATTAAAGCACACGCTTTATTTATACTTAAAGCCCCAACAAACCTTAGAGTTTTTTTGTGCTTCTCGCCTTTGATAACACCTGATCAAAGATACCTAATAGGTGGATTACTTCATTTTTTTTCTGGAACAAGAATGAATACAAATTTGATGAAGTATGTCAATACGACTATAGTAACCCCAACAGCAGTTTGCACAGTGGACATCTTTTTATTTCTAATTAAAGGGGTTTTCAGCGGCGCAGTAAAATACATTCAGAGAACTTGACTAAATCAATAGCCTGCAAAACAAGCATTTATTGTACTTGCCAATTAAAATAAATCATAATTATTTCTTTTACCATTATATGGCAATGAGGATTGATGAGATGATGCATAAAGTTGTGCAACCCCATTCGGGTGGAGAAGTTAACGGGCATTGAAAAATCCCTCCTCTTTTTCTTTTTTTTCTGCTAATGAAAACAAGTACTCCTAACACGAATAAAATAATTATGATACCTCAGTTAAATATATTTCAACGTCACTAACTTCTCGGGGGCTGTTTTGGACATGCTATTTCAACGTCACTAATACCTATGCAACTCTAACTAGCAACCAAACGACCCCCAAAGTAAACTTCTGCGGAATTGCCCAAGCATTTGGTCCAACTGTTGAAGCCATTCAACTTGAACAATAATGCGAGAAAAAACCAAGAGCACCACAATGAAACAATATAGCAAAAATTATCTTGGAAGAGAACATTACCATTGTAATTTCACGGTAATTAAGCAAACAAACCCCTACAACTAGCACGCTGCACTTACTATATATGTCATATGATGATCAAAATGGCATAAAGGGATGTGCAACAGAGACGAGAAATGAGAAATCCATTTATAACCTGTAAATCAGTAGCAATGCTTTGTTCTAAAGTAAATTATTTATAATAACTTGAAAACAATTACAGTGGCATCAGTCTCCCAAAAAACCTCAAAGCATGCAAATGTCTCTAATGGCCTTTAAAATGGGGCGCACCAACATTGCAGAAGGTTCTAGAACAATCTCATGCAGAAGAGGTAAGTAGGCCATTATGCCTAAGCAGCGGTTCTGGAGAAGGTTCCCGTCCTCTAAATTGCACGAAAACCTGAATATGCATCCAAAAATCATCAGTCTTGGCAAATTAAAACACAGTAAAACAGAACTGCTAATAATGGCCAAAGCTGAATTAAGTGATCCACTTGAAAAAATGAGCAAACATTAGAAGACATTGGGCATGGTTATAATCCCCCTACCTCCAGTGGAGCCTTTCCACCTCCAAGAGCAAGAACAGTCTCCCTGAATCTCTGGCCTGTTTCTTTTACAGCCTACTCAAATTTAAAGCCACTATTAGTTGAATGGTGAAAAATATGACTAAAGATTACAGAAGCAAAAATTCTAAACTTTACCTTCTCATTCTCTAGTCCAACATCTTCAAAAGCAGAGAAAGCATCTGCAGACAAAACCTCTGCCCACTGCACAAATTGGAAAATACTTTGTACTTGAGAGGTGGTTAAAGCATGCCTTGAGTTCTAGAACAAGTCTCCCCAAAATTCATTTTTTTTTATATAGAAGAAGATATAAAACCACTAGAAAGAAAGGAGATTTCAACAGTCTAATTAGTAGAACATCTAAATCCAAAAAGTTATTTCTTAAAGACGGAAATACTATATAAAGAATGTATAGTTAACAGGAATAGATGATAATAGAAAATCCATCGAAAACCTATTACCAGTACTATGTCAATATAAGAGAAATATTATGCTGCTGAGCAAAAGGCAGATACAAGCTATGTTGCTCGGACTCTTAAAAAATGTCATCAGATGTGTGGTGGATCCTTCAAAACTAGTGCAATATGTAGTTAACGGGAATAGATGATAATAGAAAATCCATCGAAAACCTATTACCAGTACTATGTCAATATAAGAGAAATATTATGCTGCTGAGCAAAAGGCAGATACAAGCTATGTTGCTCGGACTCTTAAAAAATGTCATCAGATGTGTGGTGGATCCTTCAAAACTAGTGCAATATGTAGTTAACGGGAATAGATGATAATAGAAAATCCATCGAAAACCTATTACCAGTACTATGTCAATATAAGAGAAATATTATGCTGCTGAGCAAAAGGCAGATACAAGCTATGTTGCTCGGACTCTTAAAAAATGTCATCAGATGTGTGGTGGATCCTTCAAAACTAGTGCAATATGTAGTTAACGGGAATAGATGATAATAGAAAATCCATCGAAAACCTATTACCAGTACTATGTCAATATAAGAGAAATATTATGCTGCTGAGCAAAAGGCAGATACAAGC
>JAJOOI010009886.1:0-52551 GCA_029582585.1 Solanum bukasovii | reverse complement strand
TGTTGGTTAAAGTAAAGTCTAAACCATTTTCCTCGTGGGATCGACCCCAACCTACAAGTTGGGTTCTTTACTTGATAACGATCGCTTATACTTCTTTAGGGAGGTGTAATTTGAGCGTATCAAATATATATATATATATTGGTTTATTTCCGTTTATGTCTTCTTCTTATTGCTAGTGTTATTTTTGTTTAGTTCTACACTCATACTCATTACTTGTCGTTTTGGCTACGAATTGGCTTACCTACTAGGGAGTTATAGCAGGTGCAACCATGACTCGAAAAATCGGATCGGGACAAATAATACCCCATGCTGTTTTTATTTCTTTATTCTTAAATTTAGAGTAGAAATTCATAACATTTGATTAATTTGTATATTATGTTAATAATTTTGCATATTTTAACATTGCTAATATTGCGAAAAAATTAGTAAAAATCAAACTAAAATATTAACATACATGGTTTTGTTTATATAGAGAAAACATGAGAATATATTTTCGTCTGAAATATCAAATTTCCTATAGATTTATGTGTTGAGCAAATTTCTGGACATAACGAAGGGAAAACAACATAATGAGAACAATTTAACCAATGAACAAATATGATGATACAATTATAATTTTTTGCATTACAAAAATTAATTATAAATAATTAAATTAACCAGAAGACCTGAAAATTTTTAACTTAATAAATCCAAAAAATTAAAGAATCTTTTACTTCACCTTATTAATTCAAAATGGATATTTTATAGGTCTTTTTGATAATTTTCCTTAATGTTTAAATTCATATTCAATTTTAGATGTGGTATTTTTTCACCCTAAAAAGTTCTGAGTGAAAATTTATTCAATACATAAATCAATTTGTTTAACTTTTGAAGTATAAGAGGTTTTTTGGAAACCGTACCAACAACAACATTTTAATAACAACAATAATAAAAGCGCAAATAAATAAATAAAGCACACGCTAGTAAACATGTAAATTTTTCATATATTTAATAAGTGAAAGAAATAACAAACTTTGAAAAATAATTCATCCAATGCGACATATAGACAACACTTAATATAAGGACAGAGAAAAAGTGATGCGGAGAATCCTATGACACACTTAGACATGCAAAACGTTAAAGACATAAATTATCCATGGGTCAACATGAACATATAAAACAATACTAATAAAAAAGATACACACTAATCCAAAGACTTTATATATTGTTGGTGGGGTTTGGATCTTGATCATTAATATTGTTTAGTGATAGGCCATCCAATAAAGTCGTGACATCATCATTATTCCAATTTAGTAACTCATTCAATGAAGGACTTTGTGGAATGTCAGTAGAATAGTTCAGGTAGTTATTCATTTGATTTGATGCACCAATTGGGGGATCTCTGCTGAAGGGTCCATTTGTGGTGTCATTGGAGTAGCCACTGGAGCATACAATAGAGGATCTATAATTGATGAATGCATCATAGAAGTCATTGTTGTTGAAGGTGTGGATTGAGGGACATTTGATGTAGACCCCTCGTCACCAACATTCTTTTTCATTGCTTCACGTACCAGTTGAAGGTTCTTCTTGATCACATAACTTAGATAGTTGAGATCGTAAGGATTCATATCACTGGAAATAGTTTTTTCATTCAACACTTCATGCATCTCATTCATAACTTCCTTGAACCTATTTTCCTTTCTTACATTTAGTAGTTTTTTCTTCAACTTCTTAATTCTTTACTCGGTGAATTCTTCTCTTGTCACCATATTTTTTTATCTCTCCAACGTTGACAATTCTTTAAACTTTCAAAAGGTGTTGATTGCAACACCATGATTGGGAAAAACCTTAGGCTCATCACTGTAAGGACTATAGATGATTACAACCATTTCAATGTCACAAAGAGTGTCGAGTTCTTGTGCCGTTTTCAAGAACCCATATGTCTTTTCTATCAGTTTCATTTTCAATCAAAGAAAATATTTCTTTGTTTCTAGGCATGGCTAAAGAGGAGGAATATGATGATATATGTGTTTGTTCAAGAATGTCTTTGTTTTTGTTCTTGTTCTTGTCTTTGCCTGAGATTGACCCTTACATGTATATGAAAATTTTGAATTCTATAATTTTTGGGTAGTTTGAAATAGAGAATTTTTTATTATAAATACTAACTATTTTGGAATAAATTTAAATGAGGCTGTATCATCTTGAATTATATGTTGTTTTTTTATCAGGTGTAATCTAGCCAAATATTTTGAGTCAATCTTTTCTTTAAAGGAAAAGAATTAGTGTTGTTTAAATTTGAATAAGTAGAATCCACAAAACATGGTCATAAGTTTATAGAAAATACGATTCTTATAGAATTACATTATTATTTTTTCCAATTTTGGAAGAAATTATATTTAGTAGAAATTTTATACTACTTTCAAATATTTTAAAAACTAAATCCGAGTTATTGTATGAGACTTTTCTATCAGTTTCATTTTCAATCAAAGCAAATATTTCTTTGTTTCTAGGCATGGCTAAAGAGGAGGAATATGATGATATATGTGTTTGTTCAAGAATGTCTTTGTTTTTGTTCTTGTTCTTGTCTTTGCCTGAGATTGACCCTTACATGTATATGAAAATTTTGAATTCTATAATTTTTGGGTAGTTTGAAATAGAGAATTTTTTATTATAAATACTAACTATTTTGGAATAAATTTAAATGAGGCTGTATCATCTTGAATTATATGTTGTTTTTTCATCAAGTGTAATCTAGCCAAATATTTTGAGTCAATCTTTTCTTTTAAGGAAAAGAATTAGTGTTGTTTTGAATAAGTAGTATCCACAAAACATGGTCATAAGTTTATAGAAAATACGTTTCTTATAGAATTACATTATTATTTTTTCCAATTTTGGAAGAAATTATATTTAGTAGAAATTTTATACTACTTTCAAATATTTTAAAAACTAAATCCTACTTAATTGTCTTTTTATTAATATATGATATGCACCAACCTATTACTTGAAGCTCAGTGAAATCTTTTTCTAAATTAGTTTTGAGGTAAATCAGTATCCCATAATTGTACAAATACTAATCAAAATAATGTGTTTACACATAATAGAAATATAAAAAGATAAATTTTATTCTTTTAAAGATATGTTTTGTCATGACCCGATTTCTCCAATCATGCTGGCCCCTATTATAACCCACTACCAGGTAGCTGACCCATACCCTAGAATGATAGGTAATGAATTTAAGGATAGAAACAAAGAAAAAGCAAAAAATTAAATATAGATAGAAAAGATAAAGCGGAATCAAGCCAAATATATATATACAATAAGAGGATCACACCCAGAACCTAGAAGTCACAAGTACATAGATGCTAAACAAAAGAGTAGAAGTCCCAAAAAAGGACCCAAAATACAAAGAATTGTTCCAAAATCAAAAGACTAGCCAACAAATATAAATGGAGACAAGTTAAGTCCAGAACCTCATGTGCTTACCATTGCATTTGGATCTGGCAACTTTAGTCTCGATATCAACATTGGTAACTTGTGCTCACACCTGCATCACAAAATAGATGTAGATTGTAATATGAGTACCCAAGCAACACGTATTCAATAGACATCATAGGCCGAATGAGTAATAAAGTAAAGGCAATATAAAATGCAAAAATTAACCACACAGAGGTCGAAGAATGGGAAACAAAAAAGATTGCACGTGAGTGTACTAAGAACAAATAAGAAGAAAGTACAACTAGTAAACCTAACTAGACCTCTTAAGCCCCGCAGGTAAACTAGTGCGCAAGTTTAAGTAAACCTGAATGGACACCCATAATCTTGCCAGGTACACCGAATAACTTGGAACTAATAAGAGAACTTGAGGATATTACGAGAACTTCCACAATCTCTCCCAGACTCTAAATGTGGAAAAGGAATCCAATAATCAAACAAAATCACCATGTAAGAACTTGAATCAGATCAAAAGGTACATCAAGAATAAATCACCCAGTTGGAACCTGAATTGAATGAAAGGGAAATAGAAGATAGGATCTCTTTGTCAGAACTCTTATCGGATCAAAGGGATTTACAATAGAGTCACTTAGTCAGAACATGAATCAGGTCAAAAGAAAATATAAGATAGGACCTCTTAGTAATAACTTGAATTGGATCAAAGGGAGAAGAATCCCATTGTCAGGACTTAAAACTGACCATAGGGATGATACAAGCGGGGACTGAACCCGACTAAAAGAGATGCATCGGGAGTCTCAAAACAAGAGAATTAATGAGGTAAATTGGCTCTAACCATAAAAAAATAATCCAATCACTCCAATATCCCTTTGGTATTACATCTCTGGTCCAAACAAAGGCACAAGACCACCTCAGACTCATCAAGGACCCACTCATGATCATACTTCACGAGTCAATGTTAAATCATCGGTATACTCACAATAAACTATGTACACTCCATGTCGATCGAGAGGATAAAACAAAAATAAAAAAGGGCAAGCTGAGCTAAGTAGTCACCTAACTAGGGATCACACTATAAGACCCCAATCTTCTATATCAGTCTACAATTTCTATAAACTCTCTTTAATAAAATAGAATCACCCACGGTAGTAGAGACATGAAATGTCTTAGAGGATTTTAGGACCAATATCAAACATCGTGGGCACATAAAGAGTAACAAATGAAAAAGGTAGCACCCGGATCATGTAAAGCATAAACATCAATGTGAAAGACTTTAAACATATTGGCCACAACATCTGGAGAATCCTCGTGATCATGTCGAGTGTGAAGAACATTATATCTTTTCTGACGAGGAGCACCCGAACCAGAACCATTATGTTTTGCTTGCCATGCTAGCTTGCAACGGACAATCCTTCACTTTGTGGCCACTCTTTCCACAACCAAGCAACTTTCTGTAACGACTAAGCATTTACCCGAGTGACTATTATCACACCTTTAGCAAAAGGGAATAAAAAATCCATTTTCACCTCCTCCTTGAGGTTTAGGGTTAGACACCATATCTTTGTTGGACGTAGGATTCAGAACATTGAAAATGCTCAACTACACTTCTTCTGATTCAAAGTGTAGGTGGTCGCTAACAAGAATAAACCCAACGATGAGTTGGGGTCAATCCCACATAGAATGATACGGTAGAGAATTCAATTACGAAGTAAAGAAGTGTTCTAATCTTTTGTAGGAGTAAGAAACTACTCAACATAAACCAAAATCAATAAATTTCAATGATCAATATCAAATAGGTGGATTTAGTAACCAATTGTTAACAAGGAACAATTAGCACAAAAATTAAATGATTAGAGAGAGGACCTTAGGAATGTGATAAATGGAATGCTAATTTCTCTTAATGGGTATTATTAATTGCTTTAAGTTGTTGAATCTTATTAGGTAGGCTAGGTTTTGAATACAATAGCTATATCTCGATCAACTATTATGTTTCGAGTGAGTTCTCTCGAACCTGAACAAGCTTAACAATACAAAACAACCCAATTCCTTAATTAAACCCACTTTCTCTAGCTGGGTTGTAAAGGCGCAATCAAAACCACTTTCTCAAGCTGGATTGTAAAGACACAATCAATACAACTATCAATCATTCATTCCACTCTACGCATCTTTCTCAAGCAATCATAGAGATATAAGCTAGAACTGAATTCTCAGCTTCAGTTCATCAATGAAAACATGAATAAATAATTAAATTCACTTCAAAACAACATTTAGTTCAACAATTAACAATACCCATAAGTTAATTGATGCATTCGACTATATGATCACACCCCTAAGGTAAAGGGTTTTAGCCAAACATAGCGAAAAGTAAGATATTTTTGGAACTTCGCGTCTTCATCCTTCTGCTTCAATCTTTGATGAAATGGTGGATTACATTTAGGTAGAGGCTTTCTAGGTACCGAATGAGGAGCATCCCCCAAATTTGTCTTTCAAATATCATCGGTGACAACATTATTCGGTGCATGATTAACCTCATTGGACGCTTCATTGGTCAATCATTAGACAAGTCCATCACTATCATTAGAAACATCTTTCCCTTTACTTGAACTTGCCTTATCATCATTTGGCACGTCACTACCCACAACCTTTCCACTCCGGGTAAAAAAAGCCATGCATTGGACACTATCATTCTTTGGTTTTGGAAAAGTATCACTAAGAGGACCCCCTTTTGGTCTTGAATTTAATTGAACAAAAAATTGACTCATTTGAGTCTCGAGTTGGTTTATGGAAATCGAGTGAGACATCACCATATGATTCAAAGTTAAGAAATAATCCTTCATCTCCTTGAGAACTTTATCTGATCCTTCAACATTACTTAAGATGTGAACAAGCATATCCTCGGTCCGAAATCTTTCGGGGTTGGCATTTAGTTCCTTCGGTTTAGGATAGTCATAATGAGGCACATAACAATCTTGATGATCATCTCTATCTCTCCAATTTGTACCCCAATCACACCAATCTCGATCCTGGTCTCTCCAACCTTGATTCCCGCCCGACTTTGAATAGCTCAGACGAGAACCCCTACTTGGCTCGACAAGAAATGTGCCTTTCATTATACTTTACTTCAAATTTTGCATCATTCGGGCTAACTCTACTACTCGCACCAACTGCATTCACAACTTTAGAACAACCTTGTATGACATGTTTCGTCAACAAGTCCATTTGGGTCATTATTATGGCTATATTCTCATCACGTTCTTGGTTCTTTTCTAGTTATTCCTTGGTCAGCCCGAGGTTTAGAGGAGGTACTTGATCTTCCATTGTGTACCATGCACAATTAATTTTAGTCATCTCATCAAGAAGCGCCGACACTATATTAAATGGTTGTCTCATGATTCCACCCCGAATGAGTTGGTCGGCGACACCCTTGTTGATACTGACAAGACTCCGATAAAAATATTGCAATAGCACATTGTCCGGCAACCCATGGGTAGGACATTAGAAAAGCAACTTTTGAAATCTCAACCACGTCTCATGAATAGGTTCACCATCAATCTGCTTGAAGTTCTGAATATTATCCCTCAACTTAACCATCTTCGAGGGAGGGAAGAATATTTCATAAAACACTTCTGTGAGCTCTTCCCAAGAAGTGATTGATTCCCTTGGTAGGTCAGTCAACCACTTCATTGCTTCCCCCATTAGAGAAAAAGGAAACAAACGAAGTTGAACAGACTCTTGAGTGATGTTCTTAAAGGAAATAGGTCCACACACATCCACGAAATTGCAGATGTGATCAAAAGGTTTCTCATGAGCAACTGCTACATATTGTTGGTCACATGAAACACCACATTACCATAATTGGAGGCAATCGAATAGCATCGACACTTCCTAGTTGATCTACATTGACATCATGTAAGTTTCTGATGTTATCATTGTTCACAAGTTGACTTGCATTGCTCCCGTTACACTCATGTCTTCATCTATTTAAAGCAATCAACAAAGAAATACAAATAAGAAAATTTTACTACAACAAAATTAGTTCACAAAATACTTCAATAAAAGAATTCTAAACACCACTCCCCGACACCATTTTTGATAATGCTCAACTACACTTCTTCCGATTTAAAGTGTAGGTGGTCGCTAACAAGTATAAACCCAACAATGAGTTGGGGTCGATCCCACAGGGAGTGAGACGGTAGAGAATTCAATTATGAAGTAAAGAAGTGTTCTAATCTTTTGTAGGAGTAAGAAACTACACAACATAAACTAAATCAATAAATTTTAGTGATCAATATCAATGGGGGGATTTAGTAACCAATTGTTAACAAGAAACAATTAACACAGGAATTAAACCATTAGAGAGAGGACCAATGTGAACAATCGAATGCTAATTTCACTTAATGGGTAATTACTAATTGCTTTAAGTTGTTGAATAACAATGGGTAGGCTAGGTTTTGAATACAATAACTATATCTCGATCAACTATCATGTTTTGAGTGAGTTCTCTCGAACCTCAACAATCTTAACAGTACAAAACAACCCAATTCCTTAATTAAACCCACTTTCTCGAGTTGGGTTATAAAGACGCAATCAAACCCACTTTCTCAAAATGGATTGTAAAGACGCAATCCATACAACTATTAGTCATTCATTCCACTTTAAGCATCTTTATCAAGCAAGCATAGATCTCTAAGCTAGAACCTAATTTGCAACCTCAGTTCATCAATGAAAACATGAATAAACAATTAAACCCAGTTCAAAACAACAATAAGTTCAACAATTAACAATATCCCTATGCTAATTAATTCATTCGACTACATGATCACACTCCTAAGGTAAGGGGTGTTAGCCAAATATAGCTAAAAGTAAGAAATCATTACCAAAAAGATTATCTATCTGAATTGTTCAACAACCTCGAATGCTCAACACCAAAATTACGACTAGAATCCAAATCCTCACTAAGAGTGTTCAATAATGTAAAAGTATGTGAAAGCTCTCAAAACTGGTAATACACTCTGTGCCAACTCTCTAACTCTCTTTTCAAAACTCAATTTACATGTTTCCAAAAACTTCCCAAAAACTCAACACGGAGTGCACTCGGCGAAATTAGTCGGGATCGCCAATTGACTCAGCGATCTGCCGAGTTGAACTTCTTATCACCTTTTGTCTTGGCTCCTGCATCCAATTGGTCTAGAAGATTTGGTAAGCTGGGTCATAATCGCTAATCCATTCGACACATCGCGGAATCATATTTTTCTCACAAAGTGGCTTGGTACATGGGCTATTTCATTGGAATAGTTTGCGAGCTGGAGGCTCACTTGGTGAGTGGCTTTTGCGAGCTTCGGCTTTTCTTTTCTTCAGCTTTTCCAACTTTTTGACTCCTTTTCACATCATAATGTCCTTGCCTTGTTCTTAAACATTAATTGTTGCATATAAACACATTAACATTAGTTATGAGCACAAAATAGGCATTGAGGACACTAATTCATCGAATAATAACCCCTAAATGAGTTAGAATTCTCGACTTATCAAATATTGAAAGAACCTTGGCCAGAAAACTTTTACCAGAATTGAGAACACACATGTCCACCAGACCTAGAATGAGAAAAGTTACAGTTTTCGGTCCTTTCCCTCTTAGAATCGCTTCCCCTTTCCTTGATCTTTTCCTCTTCAATTAGTTGGGAAATTATCATCAAATGAGAAATATCCATCTCCTTGATCAACATGGTGGTACGACACTCTTTGACCACCAAATTGGAAACACCCGACACAAACTTACTCATCCTTGCCCTATAGTCTACAACCATAGATAGAGCATACTTAGACAATTGAGTAAACTTCAAAGCATAATCCTTCACACTCATATTGCCTTAATGGAGATTAATGAACTCAAGTAGTTTCACTTTTCTCATTTCAAGAGGAAAGAAACGATCAAGAAAAGCTCCTTTGAATTTCTCCCAATCAAGAGAACCCACATCATCCAACCTCTCTTCCTTCCATTGGTTGAACCAAACTTGATCATCACCATTAAGTTGATAAATGACCAAGTCTGCCTTCTCCACCATAAAAATTTCATGATTCCCACCATCTTATATACCTTATCAATAGACTCTTGAGGATCCTCGTCAACTTTGGAACCAAGAAACTCCAGATGATTCATCCTAGTGAAGTCCCTTATCCTTGTCGCCTTAGTATCATCATTTGCATTCATGGGAGCAACATCCTCTCTATTAGCTTGGGCCATCAAAGCTTAAGGAAACAATTGAAAAATAGCTCAAAATTCAGCATGAGTCGCTTGCTCAGCCAAAGGATCAATCGGAACTTGGGGAACCTCCGGCTCCACATTCTCACCCACATTTCTTCTCACATAAGCTCTTCGAGGTGACATGTGCTAAAAAGTAGTGGACAATATTTAGGAGAGAGATATTTATAGAGATAAACTCTATGGCATGACTATAGAGTAATGAAATAAGTGAAGTTTCCTAAAAAAATTGTAGCCTCCTATTCATAAATATGGCGCGCTTCACACTTATGAACAAGATTTTGCTCACCGTGGCTTGTCAAACATCTTAGAACTTTTTTTAAAATCTTGTGATTTTGAATACCAAGTTTGTCACGACCCAAAGTACACCCTTGAAGTTACATGGCGTATAAGACCCCGAGAGGCCCTACACAAGCCACTTGACATGCATACCACACTACATAATGGAAAAAGGTAGGAAATCTCATATAATAAAATAATTTGACTTGAAAATGGATGTCTAAACGTAATCGTGACAAGCAATTCTAATATTTAAAGAGACTATTGGGACATAACCCATAAACCACATACAACATCCAAAAACTAAAGACATAAAAAATATAGTAAAGGTGACATGATCCTCGGATCATGAGGACTCACCAAGTCTTTAATTTACTAAGCAATCCACTAGCCACGAGTTGAAGGAGAAAGATTGTCGGACCCTACAATACTAAAATAATATAGGCATAAGTATGCATTAGTAGATGAAATGTACTAACTATGAGGGATATGCATGAAACGTGATCATAAGGGGACATAATCGAAAGCATGATACACATGACCAAGAAAAACATCGTTAAATCATTTAAAGAAGAATCATAAATCATGAATATGGTCAGTACATCTTAAAACATAAGAAAATCTTCATAAAATCTTTGAAAGTAATTTAGTTCATTTTATTGGATATTATCTTTAATGACAATAGACCATGTGAGCAATACTATGAAATCCGATGTAACTCCCACACCGAGAAGGAAGAGTCTACTTGCCAAGACAAAACTCCATATCATGATTCATATGCTATTTTTGGATCCACTAGTTAGGTCATTTAAGACAATCCTATGAGGGCATGTAGTTTGAAACTAGAGGTTGCTACTTGAGACTACCCTATTTGAGCCTCCACCTCAAGTTATCTTGGTGCTATATTAAATCCCAACAGAATAGTCATATTCAAAAACATATCATCATACAAGGAAAACATATTTAATATACTAATCCAAGCTTAAACATCATAAACTAGCTCAGTAAGTCTTCATATAATCATGTGTGAGAAAACCTTTCACTAATCATGAATCCTTAATGTATGAGAAAATCTATTCACAATTTCATTGATTTTCATCCTATATCAACCTAGATTATAAAACATTCCTTTTAATAAATCATGCATAACTCTCATGAAAATAATATTCATATACTCATAGCTTCTTCATAAATTCATGTCTTTAAGATTTCTTCATCAAAATCATGAAAATTGCACTAATTCATGTGAAATCAAATGGAAAGCATGTAATTGAGTCAAAACAATCATAGTAAGCTCAAAATTGAACAATTCAATCATTACAATGTGAACCCATGGAGAATTGATAAACCTAACCAATTTGATAAAATTGAACTTGGAGAATTGAGAAATCTTTGGGGCTCAATGGGTGAATGGAAACCATTGATGAAACCCTACATACCTTGCTCTTCAAAGCCCAAAATCAATAATTAAAAAGAATACTTGATTTGTAAACCATAGCTTCTTCTTTCTTAATCTTGAGAGAGAATTTTTGAAGAAAACCTTGGAGGGGATTTGGGGATTTGAGTGAATGAGAGAGTTTGAGAAAATTTTGAGGTAGAAGTGTAGTTATATGACTTAGAGATAGGGGTAAACGAACATAATATAGGCATTTAATGCATAGCAAAAAGACCTAAATATCCTTACGAAGTAACTATTTGATGATTTCTATGCTTTGGACCTACGTTCCGCAGTTTCTACAGCCCATACTGGTTAACCATAGAACCAACTTCAAAAACACAAATTCACCCTACTTCCCATGAAACCTTTCTACAAGTCATCTAACTTCCTACAGTCCATCGACCCCTTCTATAGTTCTCAACTTTAAGTACAAAATTCTACAAAGTCTGGAATCTTTCTACGGAACCATCCTACGACGATCAAACTACCTACGGCTCATGCTGACAACTCGTGGGTCAAACATTTGAAACTTGAAATTACAAAAAACTCAACCTCTTACCTATGAGTGCTATCTATGACCCATAGAAACTTTCACGATCCGTAGATTGGCCTCGTAGGACACAACCAGTAGCTCAAAATGAGACATTTCTTTTCCTACTTTGACTTTCCAATTTCTAAGGTGTAAATATATCGTGTAAAACCTTGGATTCAAGAAATCCTAGGAAGGGGTCAAGAGGGCAAGCCACAAGCCCAAAAATGGATGATGGAACCTTCCATGCAGCCATAGGCAGGCCATGAGGGGACCACGGTCCATTAATGGGATCGTGGTAGGTTTCCAAAACCTGCCTAGGCAGGCTACACCTTGACAGACACCCGGATGGCCCGTGGTGATGATGACGGGTCGTCAAGTGGGTGAATTAGAAGGGATTTTTCCCTAGTAAGTGGTCAAGGACAACGGGCGTCTAAACAACCCGTGAAGCCCCACATGGACTATGAAGTGGTCAGTGAAGGGGGTTTATAAGACTTATAGTTTAAGGTCAATTTCAAATGATCATATCCATTAGCACAAAATGAATTAGGTGGACCATGACCTACCAAATTAAATATCTCTCAGTCCTCTTTACAACGCCACTGAGTTTGCCTAATTCCAAGCTTGGAGTAACAAGTTATACCCCAAATAGTGAAGCCCTGTCGGGTAGAGTTTTTCCACAACCCGTTATACGGGCCATAGTGCTGTAAACGACCCATTTTGGCTTACAAGTGAGCAAAATTTGGCAGTTTTAAGTCAGGGGTTATTGGTTTTTTTCCCAATTATTTTAACTCAATACTACGTCATTTTACCCTCTAACCAAAGCCCTATATAATGATATTAAACCCCCAAATCACCCAAATTTAATTCATCCTCTTAAATTTCCAAAAGTTGATCAAGCTCCTCCTCTGAAATATTTCTCTCTCTAAAGAAAGAAGAAAAAGTCAAGTTAGGGTTTCAATATCAAGCTTCCAATTCACCAATTTCTTAAGGGCTTTGAACTCCAAGGTATGATAATCTTCATCTATGGTGCTCTTTCGTACATAGAGTTCCTAAATTCTCCAATTTTGAAGTTAGAAATCTCCAATTGAAGTTAGGGTTTTCTTACATGTCATAGGTTCCTTTCAATGTTTATCCAATTGATTGTTTTATGATTTTTTATGCATGAATTGAAGTTATTGTATATTTTAAGATAAATCTCATGAACCCATGCATAACCCATATTTTCTAAGCTATGATGATATAAAGTGGGTCTTAAATCATGAAAGATGAATTTATGAAGATATGTATGTCCTTTTGATGAGATTGATGTAAATGAAGTTGAGGATGAATTGACATTGAAACCATAATGAAGCTTATGAATTATTGAAAAGAATGCATGTTTATGAAAGTATGTTTATGACTCAAGTAAGAAAAGATGAAGATAGCTATATGTTCTATGAAGCTTGGCCACATGACATGGATGACATATTGACTTGCCCTCAATGCTTTCTGGGCTATTTTCCTATACCAGGTCTTGATTAGTATGGTATCCGGATATGCCATCAATGATTATACATCACAATTTCAAAACTATTTCCATTAGTAGTAGAGCATTTATAGCATAAAGTGAATGACTATGGGTCTTAAAAGCTATTATGAAAAGATCGTGGATGGTGAAAGGTTTTATCACACATGGTCTAAGGAGATATCCTATGATAAGACAAGCGGTGAATACCCATGTCTTTTAATGATAAGACAAGTTAAGATTAATAACTATTCTATGAGATTTCTTCTTATCACCGAGTGGACAAGTGGCGACCACCCATGTCCCGTAACTATGTGCCACCATAGGATAATTGTCTTAGAGAGACGATGATGGTCATATATAGACATTAGCTAGCGGATCTACGTAAGCTAGAAGTTCATCGTTCTACCTTGGCAAGGATGACACTCACTTTTTAGTGTGGGAGCATGTCACGATCCAAGGGTACCCCCTAGATGTAACACGGCGTACTTGACCCCGAAGGGGTCTCATACAAGCCCTTAGCGTAATCATAAACATAAGTAATAGAAATGATGCAAAATTAAAACTTTTTACAATCAAAGTCTTTTTCATAAAAACTAATAGAAGTCTAGACATTGTCTCCATAAGCCATCTAATACAATTGAATCAATAGGGTCACAACCCTTTACAATAAAGTCTCAAAGTAGAACATCCGAATTAAACTAGAAAGAATAGATCTTGTCCTTGAACCATGAGGACTCACCAAAGCAAGGAGAGAATCAATCCAAGCTTTCAATCTAGAAGAAACAACTTCAACAACCAGGACCTACACTTATAGAAAATGTAGAAAATATGGGTTAGCACAAAACTGTACTAAGTATGGAAGCCATGCACTAAAATCCTTAAAACATGCAAAAAGGGACATTTTGGTTGAAACCATGCACTTTATCATTTTTAAGAGCCATAATGCACAATAGTGTAAATACATAGTCAAACCAACTCATAAGCAACCCTAAGCCATACTTGTGCAATGCATAGACAAGATCCCATAATCCTATCTAAAGCTAAGTATCACTTTTAGGCCACAACCATCATACATATCATAACTTGTCCTCATCCATAGCCAATACTCATAAACAAGGAAACATTCATGTTCATTAACTTGAAACAAGGAAAGCCACTCATAGCAACAATCCATATCATACATGCATAATTCATATATCTTCATAGCATAAGAAAACAACACTATAACACCTTTCCAAAGCCTACTTGTGCAATTTATAAGTGAAGTCACATACCCCCACTCACACTAAGTAGAAATCCTTGAGAAGTCATAAGTATAGTTTATGTTCATGTTCTTGTCATATTCATATTCTTGTCATGTAGGGAAATATAGCCTTAACCAACATAGACCATGTGAGCTACATGTAATCCGGTGTCATATCCCCACACCGAAAAGAGGTGTCCAACTTGCCTAAGGTAGAACTACATGTATTAGCTTTTAGGTGAATCCACTAGCTAAAGACCTATGTGGGCACATAATTATGGGATAGGGAGATTGTTTCTAAAAACCCGGACTACTAACGTGAAGGTTTCCATCTCATGAGATAACTATATTGGGAACCCGAACTACTAGCGTGACGGAACCCATATCATATTCATATCCACTCGGTGCTAAGCATAATTCCCGTAATGAATGAGAAAAAATATTAAACGACAGAGATTTAGTTAAGGATTTGCTGCTATCTAATAGTTTGACTTTAATCAGTTGACGTGAGGGTGAAATACCCAACTCAATTGATACGATGACTAGTCTGGGGTAAATGTAAGGGTTAGTAAAGAACACACACTTAGACTTACCAAGTTGCAAGTGAAAGTTCCTACTTGGATTACCAATCACTTAAGGATATATAACTTATCAACCTTGCATGTCAAACACTAGGATCGGATTACTATTATTAGGATTTCTGATTAAGAGATTTTGGGGAACACATATACCCTAGTTTCCATCTTATATTGATATCTCAAATGTGAATCTTATTTACTTGTTACTTAATCATTCAAATCTACAATCTATTATTTTATTTACAAAATCCCCCTGTTTACTTTTCTTAGAAATAGTTTGACTAAAAAGAGATAATTGTGAGTTAAGTTTAAGTCTGAATCATATTCCTCGTGAAATCGAACCCAACCTAAAAGTTGGGTTCTTTATTTGGCAACGACCGCTTATACTTCTTTTGGGAAGTGTAATTTGGGCGTATCAATAATATGCAAACTCAACCAAAGGCAAAAGATCATCCCAATTACCCTTGAAGTCAATCACACAAGCTCTCAACATATCCTCCAAACTATGAATAGTACATTTTACTTTCCCATCGGTTTGAGGATGAAAGGCCTTGCTAAGCTTAATACGAGTACCAAGCCCTTTTTGGAAAGATTTCCAGGACTGAGAAGTGAATTGGGTACCACGATCGGAAATAATGGATAAGGGCACTCCATGCAACTTAACCATCAGCACTTGTTCTAAAACTTTAAACGGCCTTAACTCTCTCATTTCATGTCCTATTTCAGTGATTCGAAGGTCCACCTTGTGGGGGTTTTCGTAAGGAACGTGTTGGCGTGGTTAGAATTTGTATTCAAAGCTTCATTGGAGGTAAGAATCATGTTTCAGCTGCTTCCATAGCTCATTTTCGAGCTCAATTTTTGGGAAATTTTGGAAGATGATTTCTTGGCCATTTTAGGTACGAATTTGGTGATTCAAGAGCCTAGATTGTGGGGTTTTTCGTGAGGATCATCGTGGTATTGTCGGTATTCACTGTAGACCTTCCGTTTTTGGTAAATTTACTAATTTCAGCTGCTGTCCCATTTCTAATTCTTGAGAAAATCCGGGTTTTGGTTGCCTGTTGATATTGTGATGTTTCCGAACCCCGAATTGTGTCCCATTTTGGGACATGAGCTCAGGGAACTGATTAGGACCAATTTTTGGGGTTAATTTTAGAATTTCCAGCGTGGGTCCCACTTTCCCCATTTTGACCACAATATTGGTCTGTCTCTGTTTCTTGCGCTTTTAGAGTCAAAATGACCGTAATAACGTTGTGACTCTATTTTTGATAGTGTGGCAGCATTCTGAGGCCGTTCAGAAAGGGAAAGCTCTAGAGAAGTGATTTTGGAGCTCACGTTATCGGCCTATAGGTAGGCTACGACTTCCCTCTCTTAGATTGATCTCAAGAATGTGAATGCATGTTGATTAGTTGGGATTTTGGTTTGGTAGTTATTGAATCATGCATAGGTGTTTAGAGATCATGTTTTCGGCCTATTTCAGGAATTATGAGGTAAATGTGAGTATGCTTTGTGTTATTAATTGACTCTCTTTGCTACGTGGAGTACTTGTATGCTTGATTAATATTTATTTGAAGCATTTTGGGCCTTAGTTTAGGTTTGACTAGGGCTTGCCTTAGAAATGCATAATTCGGAACCGATAGGCCTTAGTTTTACCCCGATGTCGCTCGGTTGGCTTAGATCCCTGTAGACTGGTGTAGCAAACTTGAGTCTGATAGTTTGGGCCTTATCTAGGAGATACGCTTGCTCCGATGATAGTTATCATTATTTCTCCGATACTACGGCTTCACGAGTTATGTCGGTGACATTGGGTTCCGCTCCGCGATTTGAAGTTGGTTTTCGATTCGGTTCCAAGGACTTACATTGATTGGCTAAGTGTGGACGGTTTTCAACGGAAACCTACGATTATGGATTGCTTGGTACTCTTTCAGCAGCTATATTGGCACCTTTTTCGGGCATCCGGATCCAAGATTCGTCCTCGACCTCCTCGATCCTTTTGAAGAGCATCCGATTCAAGGTTCGGCCTCGATCACTCGGATAATTATATAGAGAATCCGGTTAGAGGTCCGGCCTCAGTTACTTGATACTTGTGATTGGTTACTTGGGTACTTCTGGTGAGCATATGGTTCGAGGTCCGGCCTCCGTACTGCCAGATTCTACTAATTGGAGTTGAGATTCTGGTTCGATGTTCTCCGATCTTAGGTTCTCAGATACAGTTCTCTTTAGTTATAGTTATTTTGTGTACTCGTCGGGGTTGTAGGGGTCTGTTTGGGTTTAAATTTAAACTTGCGCACGAGTGTACCTACTGGGCTTATGGGGGTCCAGTTATGTGTAGTTAGCTTATAGATTACTTCAGTTAGTTCTTTCTACACTCGTGTGCATTCCATTGTTTACTTAGACTTCTGTTCTTGACCTTTGTTTGTGCTATTCCTTCTTTTCATATTGCATTTACTTTTCAAGCGCAGTAAGCCTATGATGCCTACTAGGTACCTATTGTTTCAGTACTCATACTACGCTCTGCATATGTTTTCTTGATACAAGTCTGAGCACCAGTGGCCAATGTTGATATCGAGCTCAGAGCAATCTAATCTGGAGACGGGGGTGAGCAGGTGGAGTTTTGTACTATTTCAGTCTCCATCTGTATATATAGACTTGTCTTATGCCTTTCTAGACAGTCCAGTTTATGTGGTCCACTTTTAGGACTGTACTCATTTTGTTGGTAACTCTGTACTAGTGACTTCCAGGTTCTGGGAAGGATCTTTATTTGTATATATTTGTTTTGGTTTGCTTTCGTCTGTTTATGTTGTTATCTTAAATTTTTCCTACTCTTGTTTAATTTATGTCCTCAGACCCATTACTTGTTGTTCTGGGTTACGGGTTGGCTTACCTACTGGTGGGTTATAGTAGGTGCCATCATGACTCGAGAAATCGAGTCGTGACAAGTTGTTATCAGAGCCCTAGGTTCATTGGTCTTACTTGTACAGAGCTAACGTCTAGTAAAGTCCTGTGGATCGGTGCGGAGACATACGTAACTTATCTCCGGGAGGCTACAAGATGTCTTTAGGAAGATTTCCTCTTTTGTTTCACTTTCATGCAACATGTGTCTTATTAGTTCCTTGAAGTCTCACTCGCTTCACTCTTTCACAGGATGGTTCGCACGCGAGGTGGCGCGGCCGGAGGTGATGCATCCGGGCATGCAGATAGAGCCCCAGCTTGGGGTAGATGCTGACCCCGAGGTCGAGACAGGGCCGCAACACCGGCTCGAGATAGGGAGAAGGAGCCCCAGGCAACATATGTACTTCCACAGCCAGTGGGCCGGGGCCACTCCAGCCACCACCAACACCAGCTGCAGCTCGTGATCTTCAGATACTAGAAGCTATTAGGGAGATGCACAAGCACCAGCTCCACCGCCGTAGGGTCAGCCTACCATAGCGGCACCAAAAGTTCAACCGCCACCAGTTCATGTGGCCGCCCAGCCAGACTTAGAGGACGGGGAGATGCCACTACGTGAGCAGAAGAGGCTCGGGGTATTCCAGAGGTTGGCACTGCCAATATTCTCAGGGGCGATTGGGGAGGATGCCCATGAGTTCGTTCTCACTTGCCAGGAGAAGTTACATTAGTTAGGCCTTGTGAAGTCGAGAGTAGATGAATTCACCGCCCATCAGTTCCGTGGGCTAGCCAAGCAGTGGTGGCGTACGTATCGACAGTCCATGCTAGTTGGATCACCTCCTATATCTTGGGGTGAGTTCTCAGAGGCTTTCTTGGCCTGGTTCGTACCACAAAGCGTCAGGGATAGGCTTCGTGATCAGTTTTATAGTTTGGAGAAGGGCCCTATGACTGTCTCAAAGTACGAGGCGAGGTTCCATGAGTTGTCTCGCCATGCTACCATGATCCTGCCCTCGGAGGAGGAGAGAGTTCGTTGTTTTGTACGTGGGTTGTGGTACCTTCTGAGGGTCAACACAGAGCATTTGGTTTCACCCGGCCGTTCATTTCTTGATGTCGTCGATAATGCCTAATCCATGGAGTATATTCATCGCGAGACCCAAGGGGGTAGCGATCAGAGGGCACGCTACTAGGGCAGCTACAGTGGGTCCCAGACTAGAGGGAGGGACTCCTATGATAGGCCCCGCCAGAGGTTCTAATAGGGTCAGTCTAGCCAGCCTATTCAGGCGGCATTACCTGCTTTTGAGGGAAGACACCATCAGTAAGGTGGTCCTAGTACGGGCCAGAGTTCGAGGGGATCAGATTCCCTCCCTTCCTACCGTGGTCGGGTTACTACAGGGTGTTCATCTTTGGGGTGTTATGATTGCGGTGCCCTTGACCATTGGTCCAGAGAGTTCCCCCGATGAGGGCGAGGGCGAGGGCGAGGGCGAGGGAGATTGTACCAGCTCTCCCTGCACCTAGACCAGTTTCAGCAGTTCCCTCTCCAGCTAGAGGTGGTGGTCAGGACCAGAACTGTCGGGACAGCCGACAGGGTACCAAAGGCGGAGCTCGGGGAGGCAGGTCAGGTGGTAGATAGGGCGCATCGGGCAGAGGTGCTCAGGGCCATTTCTATGCAGCTCCGACGAGGGCGGCGACTGAGGCATCTAACGACGTCATCACAGGTGCACTTTTATTATGCCATCAGCCTGCTATAGTATTATTTGATTCTGGGTCCATATTCTCGTATGTATCTGTTTATTTTGCTCCCCGATTGGGTATGAGGTCTGAGTCCTTGGCAGAGCCGGTTTATGTTTTGACCCCAGTGGGTGAGTCCTTAGTAGTGGATCAGGTATTGCACTATTGCTTTGTAACTATCCAGGGTTATGATACTAGAGTTGATCTTATTCTACTAGATATGGTTGATTTCGATGTGATTCTGGGCATGGCTGGTTATCCCCCCTACTATGCGGTCTTGGATTGCTACGCCAAGACTGTTACCTTAGCCTGGCATTCCCCCGGTGTTGTGTAGGGGTGATTATAGTCACACACCGACTGTAATCATCTTTTTTATGCGGGCTAGGCAGTTGGCTGCTTTTGGGTGTTTAGCTTATTTGGCCTATGTGCGAGATGTGAATAGGGAGGGCCCTTCAGTTGACTCAGTTCCTGTGGTTAGAGAGCATGCAAATGTATTCCCTACAGACTTACCTGGCCTACTTCCAGAGCGTGACATTGATTTTGCCATAGATTTGGAGCCCGACACCCGTCTTATTTCTATTCCGCCTTACCGAATGGCTCCTGTAAAGCTCATGAAGCTGAGTATTCAGTTAGAGAACCTCTTAGGTAAGGAGTTCATCTATCCGAGTGTGTCGCCGTAGGGTGCTTCTGTTCTGTTTGTAAAGAAGGACGGGACTATGAGGATGTGCATTGACTAGATGCAGCTGAACAAGGTGACGGTGAAGAACCGTTACCCCATGCCTCGTATTGATGACTTGTTTGATCATCTTCAGGGTGCCACCATGTTTTCTAAGATTAATTTGAGGTTCGGGTACCATCAGTTGAGGATTAGGGCAGCGAACATCCCTAAGACTGCATTTAGGACTCGTTACGGCCACTATGAGTTCCTTGTGATGTCTTTTGGGTTGACTAATGCCCCTGCCGCCTTCATGGACTTGATGACACGTGTGTTCAGGCCATACCTTAATTCATTTTTTATCGTCTTCATTGATGACATACTGGTATACTCGCGGATCCAGAGTGAGCATGAGCAGCATTTGATGATAGTGATCTAGACTTTGAGAGATCAGCGGCTTTATACCAAGTTCTCAAAGTGCGAGTTTTGCCTTGAGTTTGTAGCATTCGTGGGGCACGTGGTGTCCAAAGAGGGTATTCTGGCTGATTCGGTGAAGATTGAGGCTATTTTTGATTGGGACAGGCCCACTTTTGTTACTGAGGTTTGTAGCTTCGTCGGGTTAGCGAGTTACTACAGACACTTTATTCAGGGCTTTTCTTCTATTGCACCCCCTTTGACTCGGTTGACTCACCAGAATGTTCCCTTTGTGTCATCAAAGGAGTGTGAGATGAGTTTTCGGAAGCTCAAGGAGTTACTTACTACCGCTCCTATATTGACTCTTCCAATTGAGGGCGAGGGCTTTACGGTATATTGTAACGCATCCGGTGTTGGTTTGGGTTGTGTATTGATGCAGCGAGGCCGGATTATAGATTTTGCGTTGAGACAGCTTGAGCGCAACTACCCCACCCATTACTTGGTTTTGGCGGCGGTAGTTTTTGCTCTTAAGATTTGAAGGCACTATCTATATGGGGTTCGTTGTGAGATCTACACTGATCACCGGAGCCTCCAGTACCTTATGAGCCAGAGGGACCTTAATTTGAGGCAACGTCGTTGGATTGAGCTCATGAAGGACTATGACATCTTTATTCTCTACCATCCGGGCAAGGCGAATGTACTAGTTGACGCCTTGAGCCGGAAGGCAGGGAGTATGGGTAGTCTCGCCTCCCTTTCTATTTCGGAGCGACCGTTGGCTTTGGACATCCAGTCCTTAGCTAACTGGATTATCAGACTTGATATTTTAGATTCCCGACGGGTGTTAGCCTATGTGGGAGTTCAGTCATCTTTGCTAGATCGAATCTGTGGTTGTCAGTTCGAGAATGAGTCTTTGGTGGCACTCAGAGATATGATGTTAGCAGGTGATGCTAGACAGGCTACCTTAGATTCGGATGGGGTTTTGATATTTGATGGCCGGTTGTGTGTTCCGAGAGCTAGGGGTTTGATTCAGCTGATCCTGAGCGAGGCCCATGATTCTAGATATTATATCCATCCGGGCACAGCTAAGATGTATCGTGTTTGAGGTAGCACTATTGGTGGAGCGGTATGAGGAGAGATATTGCCGACTATGTATCCCATTATTTGTGTTGCGAGCAGGTGAATGCCGAGTATTTGAGGCCTGGTGGTAAGTTTCAGATATTACCCATTCCGGAGTGGAAGTGGGAGCGTATCACTATGGATTTCATTGTGGGGTTGCCCCAGACTTCTAGAGGTGTTGACATCATTTGGGTCGTCGTGGGTCGATTGACCAAGTCAGCACACTTCCTTCCTGTTCATACTACCTTCAGTGCCGAGAGATTGGCTTGTATCTACATTCGGGAGGTGGTTCGTCTTCATGGCGTGTCTGTTCCTATCATTTCAGACTGGGGTTCACAGTTCACTTCCATCTTTTGGAGGGCTTTTCAGGAGGAGTTGGGAACCCTTGTCCACCTTAGCACAACATTTCACCCACAGACGGATGGCCAGTCGGAGCGTACTATTCAGATCCTTGAGGATATGTTGCAGGCTTGTGTTATGGATTTTGGAGGTCAGTGGGACCGATTCTGCTTTTGGCGGAGTTTGCGTACAACAACATCTACCACTCTAGTATTCAGATGGCCCCGTTCAAGGCCTTATATGGTAGGCGTTGTCGCTCTCCAGTTGGTTGGTTTGAGTCTACAGAACCTAGGCCGTGTGGTACAGATTTGCTTCAGGAGGCCTTGGATCAGGTGAGGGTGATTCAGGATAGGCTCATGATGGCTCAGAGTAGACATCAGAGTTACGCTGCAGGCGTGCGCCGTTGAGGTTTGCAGTTGGCGATCGGGTATTTCTTCGAGTATCGCCCATGAAGGGCATGATGAGATTTGGGAGGCGGGGTAAGCTTAGCCTAGGTATATAGGCCATTTTGAGATTTTGAGGGCAGTTGGAAAGGTTGCCTATGAGTTAGCTTTACCTCCAGCACTATCGGCTATCCACCCAGTTTTCATGTATCGATGCTACGTTGGTATATTCCAGATGAGTCTCATGTGCTACGATTCAGTTGAGTTGGATGACATCCCAACCTTTGTTGAGGAGCCGGTAGCCATATTAGCCAGAGATGTTCGTCAGCTCCGTTCCCAGTACATTCCTATAGTTAGGGTCCAATGGAGACACCATCCAGTCGAGGAGGCTACCTGGGAGACAGAGCAAGAGATGCGGGAGTAGTTCCCCAGCTTATTTGAGCCCTCTGGTATATACTTATCCTTACTTTTGCAGATGAAATTTCTTTTAGTAGTGGATGTTGTAATTACACTCCAGGTCATTTATGTGTACCCGCCCTCTTTTTTTTTGTTAGAGCTTTCCTACAGCGACCCCAAGTCATTTATGACTTGCTGGCAATGACAGATCGGTCGCCTGGTTGTTCGTTTGGATTTTGTGCAGCTTTCCGTGTTTTAGAGGCCTTGAAGCTTGAAATGGGACTTTTGGTTAGTTCATCAAGAAAAAAGCCTCAGAACGGAATTCTGACAGTTCCATCAGCTCTGGAATGGCCAATTAGGATAGCAGCGTGGTTGACTCGAGTCCCGAGGCTTTCGGTGCGAGTTTAAACCATTTTTAGCGTTTTAGCCTTGAAAACTGGCCAGCGGTTGACTTTTGTCAATATTCTTGGAAAACGTTTCTGAATGAAAATTCTGATAGCACGGTTAGCCCCAGAATGTCAAGTTTGATCTAGAATGACCTTTTGTTCGATTCCCGAGGCTTCCAGACTCATTCCGAGCCCCTCGGTGGATTTTGGTCAAAAATGGTCTTTGGGTGTGGGATACACTTTTTGTCAAGATGACCTCGTATGGAAATTTTGACTGCGCCATTGAGTCCGGAATATTAATTTTGGTATGGTTGCTTATCTCGTTTGCATGCACGGGGTCCGAACGAGTCCGAAGCCCCCGTCAGAGTTTTTAAGTTTTCGAAAAATGCTAAAAATCTGGTGTATTTATGCAGAAAAATCAGCACTTATTCTAAAACTTTAAAAGGCCTTAACTATCTCATTTCAAGTCCTATTTCAGTGATTCGAAGGTCCACCCTGTGGGGGTTTTCACAAGGAATGCGTTGGCGTGGTTGGAATTCGTATTTGAAGCTTCATTGGAGCTAAGAATTATGTTTCAGCTGCTGCCATAGCTCATTTTCAAGCTCAATTTTTGGGAAATTTTGGAAGATGATTTCTTGGCCATTTCAAGTTAGAATTTGGTGATTCAAGAGCCTAGATTGTGGGCTTTTTCGTGAGGATCGTCTTGGTATTGTCGGAAATCACTGTGGACCTTCCGTTTCTGGTAAATTTACTGATTTCAGCTGCTGTCCCATTTCTAGTTCTTGGGAAATCTGGGTTTTTGTTGCATGCTGCTATTGTGATGTTTCCGAGCCCCGAATTGTGTCCCATTTTGGGACATGAGCTCGGGGAACTGATTAGGACCCATTTTGGGGTTAATTCCAGAATTTCCATCGCGTGTCCCACTCTCCCCATTTTGGCCTTGAAATTGGTATGTCTCTGTTTCTTGCAATTTTAGAGTAAAAACAACCGTAATAACGTTGTGACTCTAATTTTTATAGCGTGGCAGTGTTCTGAGGCCGTTCAGTAAGGGAAAGCTCTGGAGAAGTGATTTTGGAGTGCGCGTGATCGGCCTATAGGTAGGCTACGACTTCCCTCTCTTAGATTGAGCTCGAGAATGTGAATGCATGTTGATTAATTGGGATTTGGGTTGGGTAGTTATTGAATCATGCATAGGGATTTAGAAATCATGTTTTCGGCCTATTTCGAGAATTATCGAGTAACTATGAGCATGCTTTGTGTTATTAATTGGCCCTCTTTGCTATGTGGAGTACTTGTATGCTTGACTACTGTTTATTTGAAGCATGTTGGGCCTTAGTTTATGTTTGACTAAGGCTTGCCTTAGAAATGCTTGATTCGGAACTAATAGGCCTTAGTTTTTTCCCGAAATCGCTCGGCCGACTTAGATCCCTGTAGATTGGTGTAGAAGACTTTAGTCTGATAGTTTGGGCCTTAGCTAGGCGATACGCTTGCTCCGGCGATAGTTATCCTTATTTCTCTGATACTGTGGCTTCACGAGTTACGTCGGTGACACTAGGTTCCGCTTCGCAATTTGAAGTTGGTTTTCGATTCGGTTCCAAGGACTTACATTGATTGGCTAAGTGTGGACGGCGTTCCACAGACACTTATGATTATGGATTGATTGGGAATCTTTCACAAGCTACATTGGCACCTTTGTCGGGCATCCGAATCCAAGCTCCGACCTCGACCTCATTGATATTTTTGAAGAGCATCCGGTTCAAGGTCCAGCCTCGATCACCCGAATACTTATATAAAGAATATGGTTAGAGGTCCAGCCTCAGTTACTTGATACTTGTGATTGGTTACTTGGGTACTTCTGGTTAGCATCCAGTTCGAGGTCCGGCCTCCGTACTGTCATATTCTACTAATTGGGGTTGAGTTCTGGTTCGATGTTCTTCGGTCTTAGGTTCTCAAATACAGTTCTCTTTAGTTATAGTTATTTTGTGTACTCGTCGGGTTTATGGGGGTCCTTTCGGGTTTTTATTTAAACTTGTGCATGAATGTAACTTCTGGACTTATGGGGGTCTAGTTAGGTGTAGTTACCTTATAGATTACTTTAGTTAGTTCTTTCTACACTCGTGTGAATTCTATTGTTTACTTAGACTTCCGTTCTTGACCTCTGTTTATGTTATTCCTTCTTTTCATATTGCCTTTACTTTTCAAGCACAGTCGGCATATGATGCCTACTAGGTACCTATTGTTTCGGTACTCATACTACGCTCTACATTTGTTTTCGTGATGCAGGTCCGAGCACCAATGGCCAGCGTTGATATCGAGCTTGGAGCAGTCTGATCCGGAGACGGGGGTGAGCACACGGCATTTTTTACTATTTTAATCTCTATCTGTATATATAGACTTGTGTTTTGCCTTTCGAGACAGTCCAGTTTCTGTGGTCCACTTTTAGGACTTGTACTCGTTTTGTTAGTAGCTCTGTACTAGTGACTTCCAAGTTCTGGGTGGGATCTTTATTTGTATATTTTTTTTTTGGTTTGCTTCCGCCTTTTATATTGTTATCTTAAATTTTGCCTACTCTTGTTTAGTTTGTGCCCTCAGACCCATTACTTGTTGTTCCGGGTTACGGGTTGGCTTACGTATTGGTGGGTTATAGTAGGTTTCATCATGACTCGAGAAATCAAGTCATGACACCGGGTGAATATAATATCGAAAACTATGGGCTTTTGAGAAGATTCTCTCTTTTAAGTCATATATATTGGGAACACATAAGCATCCTTGATATCGAAGCACTCCATCTCCCCCTTTAGAGAGAGCCTCAACGGACTTATTAAGTACCACTTCCCTTAACTCAATAAGAATTAGATCAAGACCTTGCTTTGCTTTTACATCCGACACAAAAGACGATTCTAAACTATTATGAACCAAAACACCACCTTTGGTAGAGTCAACCAAACGAACACCCAATCAGACCAATCTATGAACATCACGAACCAACTCCTTCTTATCTTTCTCAACATGAGCAACACTACCCATTGATAGCCGAGTAAGAGCATCCGCCACTACGTTCGCTTTGCCGGGGTGATAGAGGACACTCATCTTATAATTCTTTAGTAACTAAAGCTACCTCCTTTGGCAAAGATTTAGATCATTTTTCTTGAACAAATATTGCAAGAAATTGTGGTCGTTGAAGTCATCAACATGAAAACCATATAAGAAATGCCTCCAAATCTTTAAGGAAAACACAATTGCCGCTAGTTCCAAATCATGGGTAGGATAGTTCTTTTCATGGATCTTAAATTGCCGATAAGCATTAGCAATAACCTTCCAATTTTGCATAAGGACACATCCTAGTCCAATCCTTAATACATCACATTAAACAACAAACCCATCTAATCCTTCTAACAAAGTCAACACTAGAGCGAAGGTAAATCTATCTTTCAATTCCTGGAAACTCTTCTCAAAAGGTTCCAACCATGACAACTTGTCTTTCTTTTGGGTTAATGCCTTAAATGGAGAGACAATTGGAGAAAACCCTTCCACAAACCTTTTATAGTAACTAGCCAAACCCAAAAAACTTCTAATATCTGAAGGGGATAGAGGTGTCGGCCAACTCTTAACCGCATCCATCTTCTTAGGATGTACCACGATACCCTTGCCGGAGACAATATGACCAAGAAAATCCACGTATCTTAACCAAAAATCATATTTACTACACTTTTCAAATGGTTGTTTGTCCTTGAGGACTTGCAATACAATCCTCAAATGATTGGTATGAACATCTTCACTCACTAAATGAATTAGGATATCATCAATAAACACAATCATAGACATATCAAGGTATTGTTTGAACATCCTATTCATTTAATCCATAAATACGACGGAGCATTAGTCAACCCGAATGACATTACCAATAACTTAGAGTGACCATACCGAGTCAGAAAAGTCGTCTTCAGAATGTCATCAACCTTCACACTTAATTGGTGATAATCCGATGGAAGGTTAATCTTAGATAAGTAACTTGCTTCTTGGAGTTGATAAAATAAGTCATCAATCCTTGGAAGTGGGTACTTGTTATTAATAGTAACTTTATTCAACTGACAGTAGTCAATGCACATACGAAGGGAACCATCTTTCTTATGCATAAACAAAATAGGACCACCGGATAGAGAGATATTCGATCAGATGAAACCCTTACCCAATAAATATTTCAATTTTTCTTTCAGTTCCTTATGTTCTGCCAGAGACATATGATAAGGAGGAATAGGGATATGTTCTGTATCTGGGAGAAGGTCAATAGCGAAGTATATTACCCTCTTGGGAGGAACACCGGGTAGATCATCGGGAAACACTTCCAGAAACTCATTAACAATGGGGTCCGACTCAAGAGTAGGGGTTTCAGAATCCGTATGCCTCACTCGAATAAGATGGTATATGCAACCCTTAGCAATCATCTTCCTAACTTTAAGGTAGGAAAGAAACTGACCCATATATATATATATATATATATGACTACTCGGGTTTTACAGTCAATAGAATCATAACAGGAATGGAGCTTATCAATACCAAGAATAACTTCAAAATCTAATATATCTAGCTCTACAAGATTAACATGAGTGACTCTATGGGATAAGGAGATGTGACAATTTCTATAGACTCTCTTAGCCACAATAGATTCACCAATAGGAGTAGAGACAGAAAAAGGATCTAACAACACACCTGGAGAAATATAAAACCTCATAGCTACGTATGGCATCACAAAAGACAAGGTAGCACCGGGATCAAGCAAAACATAAGCATCAAGATGAAAGACTTTCAATATACCGATAACTACATCGGGAGAACCCTCTTGATCATGTCGAGTTTGAAGTGCATAAAATTGGTTTTGCTTCTGACTTCCACTAGACCCTGACAAAGAGTAAGGTTGAACCTGACGATGATTATCTCCTTCATTCTTTGCAACTAAGGGCAATCCCTAGTCTTATTATCTCTCTTGCCGAAACCAAAACATACATTGGAATTGGCTAGACATTTACCCTCATGCTTTCTTCCAGATCTAGCACAAGTAGACAATAAAGATCCATCACCATTTTCTCATTGAGGCTTAGGGTTAGACAACCTATCTTTGTTGAATTTAAAATCCAGAGCATTATAGGAACCCTGAACGGAAAAACTTTGTCAGAACTTAGAACTATTGTGTCCATCTAACCTTGAATGTGAAAAGTCACCATCACCGGTCCTTGCTTTCTCTGCATATCTAGATCTTTCCTTAAATTTGTCATCTTATATTTGTTGAGCATGAACAATTTGATGAGAAATGTCCACATCATTGATGATAATAGAGGTACGATATTCTTTAACTACCATCTCGAAACTCTCGAAACAAACTTTCTCATCGTTACCCTAGGATCGACAACCATAGTAGGAGCATATCTAGAAAATTACATGAACTTCAAGGCATACTCCTTCACACTCATGTTTCCTAGACGAAGTTGGATGAATTCAAGTACCTTTGCCTCACTCATCTCAACAGGAAAAAACCTATCAAGGAAACAAACCTTAAACTTTTCTCAATAAAGAGGACCCGCATCAACAGCCCTCTCTTCCTTCCATTGTTTGAACCGAACCAGAGAAACACCTTTAAGTTGATAAGCATCCAATTCCACCTTTTTCCGCCGCATCACTCCCATGATCATCAACACCTTATACACCTCATCAATAAACTCTTGAGGATCTTCCTCAACCTTGGAACCATGAAACTACAAAGAATTCATCCTAGTGAAGTCAGTCACTCTAATTTTCACCGTACCAACATTTGGGTTCACGGGGATCACTGCCTCCCTATTGGTGTCACGACCCACAGATACTTCCTAGATGTAACATGGCGTATAGAACCCCAAAGGACTCCATACAAGTCAATTATCTCTCATAACATAAGAAATAGAACAATAAGAGTAAAACAATAGTACAAGTCCAAAATATTTTATAAAAGCAAAGTGGAAGTCTAGTACACTTGTCACATCATAGTCATCTAGTACAATAGAATGAAATTGGGCTTAGCCCATACATCATGTTCAAAAGAGAAAATAAATGAAAGAAAGTGAAAAAATAAAAATCTGTCCTCGAAGCATGAGGACTCACCAAAGCTCGGAAGTATCTCAAAGCAACCTCTAGCCACGAAACTGAGGACCTTGACTTCGACCCTACATTTGGGGAAATGTAGACAAGAGTATGTGTTAGTACAAAACAATGTACCAAGTATGATAGTCATGGTTAAAACATTTAAAATCCTGCTAAAAGGAACATTTCATTTCATGACATGCAATTGACCAAGCAAAAACATGATAAAAAAGAGTTAGAAAACATAAGTCATAACATCATGGTCCATGCAAGCTAACTTCATCTTTAAAACCTTTGAACTCATATACGATACTTATTGAAGTAACCTTAGTTCATTATCACTTGTGGAGAATTAGCCTTAACCAACATAGAGACCATGTGAGATATAACATGATTCCTCGGTGTCTCCCACACCGAAAAGGGTTGTCGTACTTGCAAAGGTAAGGACCATGAACTTCTAGCTTAAGTGGATCCACTAGCTAATTTTCACGACCCGAGCCTATACCTCGGAAGTGACACGGTGTACAAGACTCCAAAAAGTCTCATAAAAGCCTCATAGCATTCATAACATTCGATATAAGGAAAATGGTACGAAATTAAAATCCTTTAATCCATACAATCAAAAACTTTATCTAAAACAACGAAAGTCTATTGTCTCACATGGCCCTCTAAAACAACATCTTAAAACCAAAAGTAAGGTCACGACCCTTTACAATAGAAAGTCTAGAAATAGTCTATTACAAAGAAAGACATGAAACATCAAGTACTTGTCCTCGAATCCATGAGGACATACCAATAGTCTTGGAAGAACTCAATCCAAGTTTCAACTAAAGAGAATCAACTCAAAAACTGGAACCTACACTTGTAGTAAAAATAGAAGAATATGGGTTAGCACAATTAAGTACTAAGTATGATAGCCATGCAAAAATCATGCTTAAAATGGACATTTTATTTGAAAGTCATGCTTTTATGCCAATTTGATAAAACTTCATGAACATAAGTATAAGAGGCATAATATACAAACATAACAAACATATAAGTCATTTCATCACATTAGAACATAATCAACCATATAAGACATTTCATTACATTAAGCTTTCACCTCAAGCAACCCCAAGCTATACTATGTGCAATGTATGAATAGCGTCCCATACAACCATCCACACTAAGTACCACATCAAGGCCACCAAATGTGAACTTACCATTCATCCTTTCCATCTTTACAAAATACTCATACATAAAAGACATAAGCATTTCATAAGTCATGACAAGGAAGTAACTCATAATACAATCCAAGTATATCATGCATCTTTACATTTAGCATATAAATCAACATTCTTCATTAGCTTTATTAAAAGCACCTTCATTCATTAGTCATGAAGACATTAGAGAACGCACTATGACCCTCTCAAAGCCTACTCGTGCAATGCATGGATGGCATCCCATACTACCACCCCCACCTCATAGAACTTCTCAAAAAAACATAATGCACAACTCACATGATGGGAATAAGCGTTTAACCGACATAGACCATGAGAGAAAACCATGGAATCCGGTGTCATATATCCCCACACCATAAAGTGGTGGTCTACTTGCCTAAGGTAGGACCGGTAACATTTTAGCTTAAGTGGATCCACTAGCTAATATCCTATGTGGGAACATAGTTATGGGATAGGAAGATATTCATTGGAAACCTAGCCTAGCACTAGGAGAGTTTCCATCCTACCATATCCACTCGGTGCTTAGCCTCCATTCCCATAGAGTATTTCATTCACATTACAATATTGTACTTTAGAGGAATGCCATTGGCCTATTGACCCAAGTTACATCATTACACATGAAAGGAATTCCATAAGCCTATCGATTCATGGTACATTGACTCATTAGGAAAGGAATGCCATAGGCCTATCGATTCAAGAGTGGTCATTACATTACTTCATTTATGAAATTAATGCCATAGGTCTATCGACTCATATTCATCAAGTCAAGACACATTCATTATACTAGAAGAGGATGCATTAGCCTACCAATTCAATATGCTTCATTCAAGATAACATTCATCAATACAAGAAAAGGGTGCCTTAAGCCTACCAATTCAAGATACATCAATCCAAATTACAATCATTTATACAAGAATAGGATGCCTAAGCCTACCAATTCAAGATATAACTTCACATTCTATCATCATCATTCATGAGTGTTAATTGAGAATATGCTTTCAATCATAACACAATTACATTCTAAACATGATCATTATACTTTCATTCAGATCACACACATATACTTCACATCATGTTCATACATAGATCCTCCATGAAATTGCCTTCCAAGTCTATACATCAATCACAACCCAAACATCTAAGATAATACAATAGATAAGGGAATTAACATGATTCAATAACTAATTCAATATTAACATAAAAAATTCAACATACTTTCATAATTCAATCAATTCTCAATCACAAATCACAACTTAGGATTTTGGGGGAAAGCATGGGTTCATAGAATAAATTGACCATATTTCATCAATAATTCAACAATTCCATCTTACATCATCATATATGAACCTTTGAAAACGTTTTGGGATTGAACCCATGCATAGATTGAAAACTAGGGTTTTTGGCGAAATTTGGAAACTTGAAATCAGCTTTGAAATTGGCTCCTTGAAAGAAACTAAGTCAAGGATGAAGACTACCATACCTTTAGGGAATAATTACTCACGAAATTTGAAGAATAAAGCTTCTCCTTGACCCCTAGACTTGACCTTGAACTTGCTCTTCAATGGAGTTTCTAGATAGAGAACTTTTGGAGATGTGGGTTTCTAATTTGAGTGCTTTGAAATAATGAAGTCTAAAAATGTGTTTTAATACTTTAAAAACCCTTAAAATACATTAATAACTCAATAATAACCGTCCACCAACTAAACTAACTTAATTAGGAATTTACCACTTAACCCATCCTCTTGGCAGAAAGTTGGCAGATTACAGTGGTGACCTACGACCCCTTACCTACAGACCGTAGGTGCGGTGACGCCCCGTCCTGCTGGTCCGTGGTTTTGTCATGGGGGTCACTAATAGGGGCCTTGACCTACGGAGGCCATCCACGGGGCGTGGATGGACCTACGGGGCATAGGTCCCCATCCGTAGGTCATCCCAATTTGATAGCTTTTTGGTTTCTTGGGGTCTTGGGGGTTAGGCTTTAGGATCCTCCTCAAGGACCCCTTGGGTGGTCCTTGGGGAGTCTTACCTTGACGTTTAACCCCTCAACCTAATCTCGTGAAGACATTCTACCACATGCAGCCCCATTACAAACTCAATACACAATTGTTAGGCTCTAGTTTCACTTACTAGTTTTCCGGGTCGTTACATTATCCCCACTTGGGAACATTCGTACTCGAATGACACTTGAAACACATTAAGGGATTAACGGCTCAAGACTAGCAGCCCATCATGCATGCAACATCATAAACAATGCACAAAACTAGGAGAAAAGATCAACTCCATTTCAAACATACTTCATGCAACACAAGAAAGTAGGAACGACATCTACAAACTCATTATGCATCATAACTTCAACATTACTCATTTCATTGGAGGAATTACCTTCTCCAACTCAAATCATGCTCATCATAACATCATTAGGCATATTATGCAATTTGTCTTAAAAGCACATTTAGGCATGTTCAACAATCAACCTCATGAAGTATATAGGCAACTCATACTAAATGCATATCAACATGAGGAACATAATTCATAAAAACACAATTTCTTATTTCAAAATAAATTCATCAAGAACATGCATAACATAAGGAGATCATGGAAACACATAATCACAAATGACTCCAAAACATGAAACAAGCTACAAGGAACTCTTGGACTCAAGCTTGAATAGGAATAGAAGGAAAGAGATAAGGATATTGGAACTCTCAACAACCTTACTATTCAACATACCATATCCCCCTTAGGAGTAAACCCAAACTAAGGCTAACATGAAAACACCATAAGGACCTTAACAATACATTCACAACTATAAGGAACTACCACATACCAGTGCCTTCATCCGGATGAGCTCTTTTGTCCTTGTTAGCTTGAAATACATAGAAACGGTTCTTCCTTGGAGCATTGGGATCCAGAATACTAGGAGAAGCTTGCTTGGCCTCTCTTTCTTTGGCCGCAAGAGTAGGGCAATCTTTCACTTGGTGATCATTCTTCCCACTACTATAGCACCCATTAGTATTGGCTAGGAATTTCCCATAGTGCCTCTTCCCACAAGTGGTGCAAATAGGATTAGAAAATAGAGGCCCACTTCCTTTCTCTTGGTTAACCCTAGGAGTGGTTGAAGAATCTTGGTTAGAAGTCCTCTTTTTGAACCTTAGTTGACCTTGCTCATCGGACCTATACCTCTTCAACTCCCTATTCTTCCTCTTAAGTTTGGACTCCTCAATAGATTGAGCATATACTATGAGCCTAGAAATGTTCATATCATCATGGAGCATTGCCGTACGACACTCTTTCTCAACTAGGTCGGATACACCCGTAACAAATCGACTCATCTCATCCCTAGGGTTTGACACCAATGATGGAGCATACTTAGACAATTGGGTAAATTTCAAGGAGTACTCTTGCATACTCATGTTACCTTGCCTAAGGTTGATAAACTCCTTCATCTTAACCTCTCTCTTCTCATGGGGGAAAAACCTACCAAGGAATTCTTTCTTAAACTCCTCTGACTCTATAGGACCCGCTCCTATCGGCTGCTTTTCCATTGAGTGAACCAAACTTGGGCAACATCCTTCAATTGATAGGCGGCAAGTTCTGCTTTCTCTATATAAGTCACCCCCATAGTATTGACTACCTTATAAACCTCATCCAAAAACTCTTGGGGATCCTCTCCCACCTTAGAACCAAGGAACACCGGAGGATTCATCCTCACAAAGTCTCTCAACCTAGAAGCCATAGTGCTCACAATAGGGTTCAGATTAGTCTCAACACCCCTAATAGCTTGGGCCGTCATGGCTTGGGCTTGAGCCATCATCAAAAGAGCCGACCTAATTTCCTCATTGGACATGGCTGGGGGATCCACTGGAACTTGATTGCCTTGAGGAACTCGGTCACCTTGAGGACCATGGGGAGGAACTCCCTCATTCACATTCTCCTCTTTCATCCTCCTTGTGTTCGCCCTTGTATTCATATCATATAAACACAAGAGAAGGGTTAGGAAAAGGACACAAATAGAGCTAAACTCTAAGGCACGACTTCAAAAATAATGAAAGAAGTGTAGCTTCATAATGTCCTATAGCCTCTCACTCATAGATGTGCCGCGACTCACACCGATAAACAAGACTCTAGTAGACGTGGCTTTTGAGACATCAATCCTAAAAACCAATCCAAAATATTATGCTCTGATACCATGCTTGTCATGACCCGAGCCTATACCTCGGAAGCGACACGGTGTGTAAGACTCTGAAAAGTCTCATACAAGCCTCATAGCATTCATAACATTTGATATAAGGAAATTGGTACTGAATTAAAACTCCTTTAATCCATACAATCAAAAACTTTATTTAAAACAACGGAAGTATATTGTCTCACATGGCCATCTAAAACAACATCTTGAAAACAAAAGTAGGGTCACGGCCCTTTACAATAGAAAGTCTAGAAATAGTCTATTACAAAGAAAGACATGAAACATCAAGTACTTGTCCTCGAATCCAAGAGGGCATACCAATAGTCTTGGAAGAACTCAATCCAAGCTTCAACTCAAATGCCGAAACCTACACTTGTAGTAAAAATAGAAGAATATGGGTTAGCACAATTAAGTACTAAGTATGATAACCATGCTTAAAATGGACATTTTATTTTAAAGTCATGCTTTCATGCCAATTTGATAAAACTTCATAAACATAAGTAAAAGAGGCATAATATACAAACATAACAAACATACAAGTCATTTCATCACATTGGAACATAATCAACCATATAAGACATTTCATTACATTAAGCTTTCACCTCAAGCAACCCCAAGCTATACTATGTGCAATGTATGAATAGCGTCCCATACCACCATCCACACTAAGTACCACATCAAGGCTACCAAAAATAAACTTACCATTCATCATTTCCATCTTTACACAATACTCATACATAAGAGACATAAAAATTTCATAAGTCCTGACAAAGAAGTAACTCATAATACAATCCAAGTATAGTATGCATCTTTACATTTAGCATATAAATCAACATTCTTCATGAGCTTCATTAAGAGCACTTTCATTCATTAGTCATGAAGACATTAGAGAACTCACTATGACCCTCTCAAAGCCTACTCGTGCAATGCATGGATTGCATCTCATACTACCACCCACACTTCATAGAACTTCTCAAGAAACCATAATGCACAACTCACATGATGGGAATAATAATTTAACCGACATAGACAATGAGAGCAAACCATGGAATCCGGTGTCATATATCCCCACACCGTAAAGAGGTGGTCTACTTGCCTAAGGTAGGATCAGTAACATTTTAGCTTAAGTGGATCCCTAGCTAATATCCTATGTGGGCACATAGTTATGGGATAGGAAGATGTTCATTTGAACCCTAGCCTAACATTGGGAGAGTTTCCATCTTACCATATCCACTCGGTGCTTAGCCTCCATTCCCACAGAGTATTTCATTCATATTACATTATTGTACTTGAGAGGAATGCCATAGTCCTATTGACCCAAGCTACAACATTCCACATGAAAGGAATGCCATAAGCCTATCGATTCATGGTTCATTATTAGGATAGCTCTAGAGTCCTCAAGAAAGGAATGACATAAGTCTATCGATTCATGGTTCCTCATTACATTATTTTACACATCAAAGGAATTCCAAAATCCTATAGATTCATGGTACATTGACTCATTAGGAAAGGAATGCCATATGCCTATCGATTCAATTGTCGTCATTACATTACTTCATTTCTGAAAGGAATGCCATAGGCCTATAGATCATATTCATCAAGTCAAGACACATTCATTATACAAGAAAAGGATGTCTTAGCCTACCAATTCAAGATCACATTCATCAATACAAGAAAAATGTGCCTTAAGCCTACCAATTCAAGATACATCAATCCAAATTACAATCATTTATACAAGAATAGGATGCCTAAGCCTACTAATTCAAGATATAAATTTACATTATAGAAACCCTTCACATTCTATCATCATCATTCATGAGTGTTAATTGAGAATATGCTTTCAATCATAACACAATTACATTCTAAACATGATCATTATACTTTCATTCAGATCACACACATATTGCTCTTCAATGGAGTTTCTCCTTCACCCCTAGACTTGACCTTGAAATTGCTATTCAATGGAGTTTCTAGAGAGAGAACTTTTGGAGAGGTGGGTTTTTAATTTGAGTGCTTTGAAATAATGAAGTCTAAAAATCTGTTTTAATACTTTAAAAACCCTTAAAATACATTAATAACTCAAAAATAACCGTCCACCAACTAAACTAACTTAATTAGGAATTTACCACTTGACCCCTCCTCTTCGCCGAAAGTTGGCAGATTACAGTGGTGACCTATGACCCCTTACCTATGGACCGTAGGTGGGGTGACGCCCCGTCCTTCTGGTCAGTGGTTTGGGTCTGAGGGTCACTAATAGGGTCCTGGAGCTATGAAGGCCATCCAGGGGGCGTGGATGGACCTACGGGGCATAGGTCCCCAACCGTAGGTCATCCCAATTTGACATCTTTTTGGTTTCTTGGGGGTTAGACTTTAGAGTCCTCCTCATGGACCCCTTGGGTGGTCCTTGGGGAGTCGTACCTTGACGTTTAACCCATAAACCCCTCAACCTAATCTCGGGAAGACATTCTACCACATGCAACCCCATTACAAACTCAATACACAATCGTTAGGCTCTAGTTTCACTTACTAGTTTTTGGGTCGTTACACAAATCAACCTATGGGGGCACATAGTTAATGGATAATGAGATTTCTACTAGAAACTCGGCCTCTACTAATGAGGGAGCTTCCATATCATGAGATTGCTTCTAGAAACCCGGCCTCTACTACCAGGTGAGCTTCCATCATCATCAATATTCACTCGATGGTAAGCATAAATCCCACGGAATAGTCATTTCTTACTTGACTTCATTAATCCTGGAAATGTTCCCTTGGACAACAAAACCAAGCTAGTTCATTAGGATAGCTCTTACACTTTGATTTAATTAGGTGAGAAAGATTTTCAACCTAAGAATTCTATATATGTGAGAAAACCTTTCACAACATGCTTTTATGTGCTTATGAGAATATTGTTTCACAACACAACATCATCATTGGTACTTCACTCTCCTAGCACCCTTAAAACATTTGCATAGATTTCATAAAAACAATGCATAAGTCCATAATTTACCTCTTGAGGTTGAAAACCCATTTTCAATCATCAATGCTTAGAAAACATGGGTTAGATATGAACCTCATCATAAAAAATCATGTAACGATTGCAATACATGCTTAATTTCATAAAACGCTTCCTTGAAGATCAAAATCCCACATCATATGATTCATAACTTGGAAACATGGGGATTACATGGGTTCATGGGGAAATCATCATAAATCATAGTATTTCATCAATTCATGCATAAGAGATCATAATTCAATCATTTAAATCAATAATGAAAAGAACCCATGATAATTGAAGAAACCCTAACTTAATTGGGGAATTCTACCTTTTGAAATAGAGGAATTTTGGAACTCCATGGATGAAAACTATCATACCTTGAATCCAAAAGGTATCCTTCAATGGAGAAATTGAGACCTTCACTTGAAACGTTAGGTTGAATCTTCTTCTTCTTCAAGTTTCTAGAGAAAGAAATATTTGGAGAGGAGATTTGGTTTTCTTTTGTGACTTTGGAAGAATTAAGTGAATGGGCTAATTTGGGGGTTGAAAAGCTCATATAGATGTTTTAGTAAAGGGCAAAATGATGTAGTACAGGAATTAATTAATTAGCAAAAGACCCAACTACCCCTAAACTAACTATCAGTTGTCACCGACCCACCAATCGACGGACCATGGTTTGACCCACGACCCGTCCTGTGGACTGTGGATGGTGATCAAAGACTTTTGGTCGACCTATGGACCCCTGGACCATGGACCGTGGACCCACCGATGGTTCGTAGGTCCAGTCGTGGTTCCCACCCTGGACAATTTTTGAGTAGCCAATCCACGGACCCACCTACGGTCCGTGGTTCAACCCATGGGCCGTGGTTGGCCATCGTGGATGGAACATGGAAATACTTAAATCTTATATGGTGCAATCTTTCGGATTCAGGGTGTTACAATATCTCCCCCTTGGGACCATTCATCCTCGAATGAGATTCAAACTGGTACTAAAAGAGTAGGAGAGGAACTAACATCTGTCACGACCCAAGGTTACCCCCTAGATGTAACATGGCGTAGTTGACCCCGAAGGGGGTCGCATACAAGCCCTTAGCATAATCATACACATAATGTCATAAGAAATAATGCAGAAAATTAAAACTTTTCTAAACAGACGCCAAACTTCAAATTCCATATATAAAGAGTTATGGAAATACTAGACTCGTCTCATTAAAAACCATCTAAACATAGGAGTACGAATTAGGGACTTAACCCTTTACATCAATGAAAGTTTTAACATAATAAAGTACGACTAAAACTAAGATTGAAATAAAGATCTGGTCTTCGAACTAGAGGACTCACCAAAACTTAGGGAATAGTCGACCCAAGCTTTACTTTGAAGAAAGAAGTGATGAATCAACTTTCGGGACCTATACTCATAGAATGTAGAAAAGAAGGGGTTAGCACAATTATGCACTAAGTATGGAAACAAGCATAAAAACATTTAAATATGCAAAATTGAACATTTTTCTTGGAAGTATGCATTTAACAAGTTTGGAAAGCCAATATGCATTTTCAAACATAGAAGACAAGCTATAGTCACAATACACTCATAACATAGTAATATCAATACCTTAGCAACCTCTAAGAATGCGTGTGAAATGTATGGTTGGCATCTCATAATACCAACCTTACTAAGCATTCCTTGAAGCCACACACATCCATTACCATAATCTTCAAGCTTACCATAATCCAAAGTCATAAATGAGGAATTATACAAGTTCCAGAACTAAACATAAAGAAAGTCATCTAGTCATATCTTATCATACCATAAGGAAACCATTCCACAACATCCTAACAAGTCTCCTTGTGCAATGTAAGAGTGAAGTCCCATACCCCCACTCCTACCAAGTAAACCCATTAAGAAGTCATAGTATAGTTCCTATCAAATTCATTACCTTATTGTTATTAGGGAATATTAGCCATAACCGACATAGACCATGTGAGCTACATGGAATCCGGTGTCATATAACCCCACACCGAAATAAGGCGTTCTTACTTGACGAAGGTAGAACTAATCATATTTAGCTTCTAAGTGGATCCACTAGCTAAGTCCTATGTTTGGCACATAGTTGTGGGATAGGGAGATTGCTACTAGAAACCCAACCTATTGCATTAACGGCGGAGTTTCCCTCTCATGAGTTTACTATAGATGACCCAACCTATTGCATTAGCGGAGGGGCCTTTTACTCATTGTCCATATCCACTCGGTAGTAAGCATTATTTCCCCATTATACATAATTAGTATGGAATTGTATCTACATATGTGAAGGCATACTTTACCCTTCGTTTAATACAACTCACTAAATAGCTCATAGATTCATTTAAGTGAGAACTACCTTTCACCTTAGAATCAACATATTAGGGTGAGTAATTTTCACCTCATCATTCATAGTACTTTCATGAGAACTAGCCCTTCAATCAACACAACCACATCATCCTAGACAATGTATACATAAACATGTGTAAGGATAGGGGAATTTAGTCTTCCTACAACACCTCAATTCACACAATAGGCATAGCATTCTCACCTTCCAAATGAGTTCATCAATAACTATCAACAATCATGAACAATCCTTCACAATTTACCCCTTGCAAGGTCATGAACCAAGTCTCACACTTACATTTAGGATATACTATCATCAACATGAATAAGGCAAGGTTTCATAACCAAATTAACATGACCACAATACATAATAGAAATCACCTTGCATTAATACCTTCATTGAAATTCATGAAATTGGGGTCATGGCGTAGTTCATGAGTTCATGGGGAGTTTTACTATAAAATCACCATTAAAACATCAAATCATCCATAATATACAATCTAATAACATAATGAAAACGTTTTTAGGAAGAACCCATGACTAGAATGAAAACCCTAGTTTTTGAACAATAAAACCCATTTTTGAAATTGAGTTGAGAGGGCATCATGGAGGAAAGTATTCCATGAATCAAGGTTCACATACCTTAATCGAAGCTTTCCCACGAAATTGGAGTGAAGAGTTTGGAACTTGTACCCTAACCTTGACCTTCTTCTTTATTCTTCAATGGAGGAACTTCTTAGTGAGAGAAGAGAGGATTTGGGAATTTATTTTGGGAGTTTGAGTTAGGTCTTGAAAATAGATGAAAAATGACTTAAAACCATATATAACCCCCCCGCCCTAAAATGCCCAAAACACCCCTCACTTAATTTGGACGAAAATAGAAAAGGACTTAAATGACCTTCGTTAAATGATCCTACCCAGGTGTCACGCCCATCTTCACGGACCGTAGCAAGGACCACGAATCGTGGTCTTGCTCTTGAAGATGAGGCAGTGGCCTCCACAAATGGCCCTCACAATTCCTTGCCCAAGTCATCTCCATGGGCCTTTTCACGGCTCGTGAAGTGGACCACGGCTCGTGGTCACGCCCGTGGAGTTTGAGTCAGTGGCCTTGCCACTTTGAGGCCAACTTGGCCTTTTTTCTAAGGCAACTTCACGAGAGTCTCCCTTGGTTCGTGGTCAAGACCATGGACCGTGGTGATGGCCATGGAGTTGAGGCAGTGGCTAGGGAAGTTGGATGCCAAATTTCCATGGCCAAGGCATGGCCACGCCCACCTTCACGAGCCGTGGTGAGGACCACGACTCGTGGTCCTTCTCGTGAAGGTTTGGGCAGTAGACAATGGCTAGGGGATGCCTTAGACTTTTGGCTTTGGCTCGGCCCCTTCCTCATTGGCACTAGTCCCATGGCCTTGACCCCTATACTCCCATTTCAAGACGTACATCCCGTCGTTAGGCTCTCGTTTAACCTAGCATTTTCCGAAGTGTCACAACAACCCAACCTACAATGCAATGCATACAACCAAGGAGGAACTATCTTCTCCTAGCTAGGACGTTCTCAAAACATCATTAGAGGGGTGAAACTAACTATATCAATCTATTATGCATGAAATGCACATATACAAGGAGGAAACAACAACTCCAAGATAAACATACTCATATGCATCATAAGGAAGTAGGAACTGCATCTAGCAACCCAATATGTATGAATTTTCAACATTACTCATTTTCAAAGAGGAACTACCTTCTCCAAGCTAAAAGCATGCTCAACACAATCTCATGGAGCTCATATGCAATTCGATCTCAAAAAGCGTAGCTAAAGCATGTTAATCAATTCATCTTATGAAGTCTATAGGTAACTCATACTCAATGCTCAACAACATGAGGAAAATCAATCATATAAACTCATTTTCTTTCAAAACACAAGTTTTCATGAACATGCATCACATAAGGAAATCATGGAAACACTTAAAAACACATGACTCCCCAAAACAAAGAACAAACCAAGAGGAACTCATTACCTCAAGCTAGGATAGGAGTAGCAGGAAAGATATAAGGATATCGGGACATTATATCGGCCTTGGCCTCCCAAGTAGCACCCTCAACTAACTGATTCCTCCACAATACTTTCACGGAAGCTATTTCCTTGTTTCTCAACTTCTTAACTTGTCGGTCCAAAATCTCAACCGGAACTTCCTCATAAGAAAGACTTTCATCAACTCCCAACCCTTCTAGGGGAACTATGGATGTCGGATCTCCAACATACTTCTTAAGCATAGAGATATGGAAAATAGGATGCACTATTGCCAACACATTTGGCAAACCTAACTCATAAGCAACCTTACCAACACGCCTCAAAACCTGATATGGGCCTACATACCGAGGACTAAGTTTCCCTTCATACCAAACCTCATTACACCCTTCATGGGTGAGATTTTCAAGTAAACCAAATCATTACCATCAAACTCTAGATCTTTTCTTCTCACATTGGCATAAGACTTTTGCCGACTTTGGGCCATTTTCAACTTTTTCCCTTATAAGTTGAACTTTCTCCATGGCTTCTTGTACCAATTTGGGACCTATTAGGGAAACTTCACCCACCTCAAACCATCCTATAGGAGACCTACACATCCTACCATATAAGGCCTCAAATGGAGTTATATCAGTACTTGAGTGATAATTGTTATTGTAAGCAAACTCAATCAATGGCAAATGGTCATCCCAATTGCCCTTAAAATCAATCACATAAGCCCTTAACATATCTTCCAAAGTTTGCATAGTATGCTCCACTTGCCGATCGGTTTGGGGATAAAAAGTCATGCTAAGCTTAACCTTAGTGCCAAGCCCCTTTTGGAATGACTTCCAAAATTGTAAATTGAATTGGGTACCACGATCGAAAATAATGGACAAAGGCACTCCATGTAACCTTACCATTTCTCTCAAGTACAACAGGGCATAGTCCTCCGCCGAATAGGAAACCTTGATGGGAAGGAAATGAGCCGATTTCATCATCCGATCTACTATCCCCCAAATCGAATCATCTTGTCATCGGGTGCGAGGCAAACCAACTATAAAGTCCATATTCAAATCTTCCCACTTCCAAGTAGGAATACTAATGTCTTGGGATAAACCTCCCGGTTTCTCATGCTCAACCTTTACTTGTTGGTAATTTGGACACTTAGCCACAAATCCCACAATATCCTTCTTCATCCCATTCCACCAATAGACCTCCCATAAATCACGGTACATCTTGGTGGCTATCGGGTGAATAGAATACCGCAAACTATGGGCTTTTGTCAAAATATGTTCCCTCAAGTCATCCACATTTGGAACACATAAACGACCTTGGTATATAAGTACACCATCTCCCTCTTGGGAGAATGCCTCAACGGATTTCATTAGCACAACTTTTTTTAATTCTACCAAAATTGGTTCAAGACCTTGCTTGGCTTTCACATCTGCCACAAAAGATGATTCAGAACCATTTTGAACCATAACACCACCTTTAGTGGAGCCCACTAGTTGAACACCTAATCGATCAAATCTATGAACATATCAAACCAACTCTTTATTTTCTTCTTCAATATGAGCAACACTACTCATATATAACCGACAAAGAGCATCTGCTACCACATTAGCCTTGTCAGGGTGATAAAGAACACTCATGTCATAATTTTTCAATAACTCAAGCCACCTTCTTTGGTGAAGATTCAAATCTATTGGATTAAACACATATTGCAATTGTGGTCGGTAAATATATTTACATGTACTCCATACAAATAGTGTCTCCAAATCTTTAAGGCAAAAACGACCACCGCTAACTCAAGGTCGTGAGTAGGATAATTCTACTCATGGATTTTAAGTTACCTTGAGTCATAGGCAATAACTTTCCCATTTTGCATAAGCACACACCCTAGCCCAATTCTCGAGGCATCACAATAAACCACAAAACCATATGTCCCTTCTGGTAAGGTCAACACCAGAGCGGAAGTAAGTCTATCTTTAAACTCTTGAAAACTCTTTTCACATGATTCAGACCATATGAACTTAGCCTTTTTTAAGTCAAAGCCGTCAAAGGAGAGGCAATTGAAGAGAAACCCTCGACAAACATTCTATAGTAGCCGGCTAAACCCAAGAAACTTCTAATATACGAGGGAATTAGAGGTCTAGGCCAACTCGTGACCACATCCGTCTTCTTAGGATCTACCTCAATACCCTTACTCGAGACAATGTGACTAAGGAAAGCTACAGACCTTAACCAAAATTCACATTTGCTAAACTTTGTAAAAAGTTATTGGTCCTTAAGAATTTGCAACACGATCCTCAAATGATCAATATGTTCATCCTCACTCCTTGAGTAGATCAAAATATCATTGATGAACACAATCACAGACATGTCAAGCTATTGTCTAAACACCTTATTCATTAAATCCACAAACGTTCACCGAAGTATTAGTCAACCCAAACAACATTACCAAGAACTCATAATAACCATACCGAGTTCGAAAAGTCATCTTCGGAATGTCAGCATCTTTCACCCTCAATTGGTGATAACCCAATCGGAGATCAATCTTAGAGAAATAACTCGCTCTTTGAAGTTGGTCAAATAAATCATCTATCCTTGGGACAGGATACTTATTCTTAATGGTCACCTTGTTCAACTGACGATAATCAATACATATACGAAGAGAATCATCCTTCTTCCTTACAAACAAAACTGGAGCACCCCACAGAGAGATACTCGGACTGATGAAACCCTTATCCAACAAATCTTTCAATTGTTCTTTCAACTCCTTAAGTTCTGTTGCAGCCATACGATAAGGAAGAATACAGCTAGGTTGCATATCTGGGGGAAGGTCAATACCGAAGTCTATTTCCTGCTCAGGAGGAATACCAGGTAAGTCATCTGGGAACACTTCTGGAAACTCATTAACAACGGGGACTGACTCAAGAGAAGGGGTTTCAGAATTTACATTCCTTACCCTAATTAGATTGTGAAAGCAACCCTTAGAAATCATCTTTCTAGCTTTGTGATAAAAAACAAATTGACCCTTAGACATAGAATTTCACCCCTTCTACTCTAGGATAGGCTCATTCGGGAACTGAAACTTGACTACACAGGTTCTACAATCGATAGAAGCATAACATGAGTGCAGCCAATTCATACCCAAGATAACATTGAAATCTATCATATCAAGCTCTACCAAGTCAACAAGAGTAACTCTTTGGGACAAGAGAATGGAACACTTTCTATAGACCCTCTTAGCCACAATAGAATCACCAATAGGAGTAGAGATAGAAAAAGGTTCTAGCAACACATCCGGAAGAACATCAAACCTCATAGCCACCTATGGCGTCACAAAAGTCAAGGTAGCACCGGGATCAATCAAGCATATACATCAAGTTGGAAAACCTTTAACATATCGATAACCACATCCGGAGAACTCTCTCGTTCACCACGAGTCTTAAGTGCATAGAAATTGTCTTGCTTAGAAGCATTGGAACCCGCATCACTAGTATTAGCTGTCTTACCCTTTCTTCCTTTAGTCGTAAGCATTGGGCAATCCCTCATTTTGTGACCACTCTTACCACAACCAAAGCAATCATTTGTGTTGGCTAGGCACTTACCCTCGTGCTTCCTTCCACACTTAGCATAATTAGACCTAGGCAATGAAGATCCACTACCATTACCTCCTTCAGGTTTAGGGTTAGACACCCTATCTTGGTTGAACTTAGGAGGAGCATTGGAGGAACCTTGACCGCAAAACCTTTGTCGGAATCTAGGACGACCTTGTCCATCAGATCTTGCATTAGTGAAATTACCATCACCCTAGAAATTTCCTTGATTTTCTCCTATTCAATTTCTTGTGCATGTACCATGAGACGGGAGATGTTCATGTCATTAATAAGCATAGTGGTTCGGCACTCTTTAACCACCATTTCAAACACACCCGACACAAACTTACTCATCTTAGCCGTTGAATCCGCAACCATGGATGCAGCATACTTAGACAATTGAGTGAACTTTAGAGCATATTCCCTCACAATCATACTTCATTGTCGAAGGTTAATGAACTCAAGCACCTTGGCTTCCCTCATCTCAAGGGGAAAGAACCTATCAAGAAAAGCGGCCTTAAACTTCTCCCAATCAAGAGGACCTGCATCTTCTGGTCTCCCTTCCTTCCATTGGTTATACCATATTTGAGCCACACCTTTTAGTTGGTAAGCGTCCAACTCCACCTTTTCCAACGGTGTAACTCCCATGATCATCAAAAATTTATAGACCTCATCAATAAACTCTTGAGGATCTTTCTCAACTTTGGAACCATGAAACTCCGGAGGGTTCATCCTTGTAAAGTCCCTCACTCTTGAAGTCGTCGTACCCACATTTGGGTTCACGAGAACCACTACCTTCCTATTGTCTTGGGCCGTCATAGCTTAAGCCAATATATGAAAAACATCTCTAAACTCTGTATTGGATACTTGCTCGGCCAAAGGATCGATCGAAACTTGAGGAGCTTGGGGGGAGCTTCTTGTTCCAAATTCTCCCTCACATTCTAACTAGTATAAGCTCTTCGCGAAGCCATATCCTAAAGAACATAGGATTAGGAGAGAAACCTTATAGAGTTGAACTCTATCACACGACTTAATAGTAATGAAAGAAGTGGAGTTTCCTAACCATCCTATAGCCTCTCTTTCATAAATGTGGTGCGCTTCACACTCATGAACTAGACTTTACTATACGTGGCTTATGAGACATCCTAGGACCATTCTAAACCTTATTCTCTAATTACCAAGTCTATAATGACCTGGGAGTACCCCCTAGATGTAACATGGCGTATAGAAACCCTAAGGACTCCTTACAAGCCACTTAGCTCTCATAACATAAGAAATAGAACAATAATATTAAAACAATAGTCCAAGTCCAAAACATTTTATAAAAGCAAAGCGGAAGTGTAGTTCACTTGTCTCATCATAGCCATCTAGTACAATAGAATCAAATTGGGCCTAGCCCATACATCATGTTCAAAAGAGAAAATACATGAAAGAAAGTGAAACAATACAACTCCATCCTCAAAGCATGAAGACTCACCAAAGCTCGATAGTATCTCAAATAAACCTCTAGCCAAGAAACTGATGACCTTAACTATCGGACCCTACATTTAGGGAAATGTAAACAAGAGTATGCGTTAGTACAAAACAATGTACCAAGTATGATAGCCATGCATAAAAAATTAAAATCGTACTAAAAGGGACATTTCATTTCATGTTATGCATTTGACCAAGCTAAAACATGATATAAAAGAGTTAGAAAATATAAGTCATAACATCATGGTCAATGCAAGCTAACTTCATCTTTAAAACCTTTGAACTCATATGTGATACTGCTTGAAGTAACCTTAGTTCATTATTACTTGTGAAGAATTAGCCTTAACCGACATCGAGACCATGTGAGATTTAACATGATCCCCCGATGTCTCCCACACCGAAAAGGGTTGTCCTACTTGCCAAGGTAAGGACCATGAACTTCTAGCTTAAGTGGATCCACTAGCTAATCAACCTATGGGGGGAACATAGTTAAGGGATAAGGAGATTGCTATTAGAAACCCGGCCTCTACTAACGGGGGAGCTTCGATCTCATGATATTGCTTCTAGAAACCCGGCCTCTACTAACGGGTGAGCTTCCATCTCATCATCAATATCCACTGGGTGCTAAGCATAAATCCCACGGAATAGACATTTCTTACTTGACTTCATTAATCATGGAAAGGTGCCCTTGGACAACCAAACCAAGCTAGTTCATTAGGATAGCTCTTACTTTTTTATTTAGTTAGGTGAGAAAGCCTTTTAACCTAAGAATCCTTTCTATGTGAGAAAACCTTTCACAACATGTTTTTATGTGCTTATGAGAATATCCTTTCACAACACAACATCATCATTGGTACTTTACTTTCAAAGCACCCTTAAAATATTTACATAGATTTCATAAAAACAATGCATAAGTCCATAATTTACCTTCTGAGGTTCAAAATCCACTTTCAATAATCAATGCTTAGAAAACATGGGTTAGATATGGATTTCATCATAAAAAATCATGTAAAGCTTAAAATACATGCTTAATGTAGATCAAAATCCCACATCATATGATTCATAACTTGGAAACATGGGGATCACATGGGTTCATGGGGAAATCGTCATAAAATCATAGTATTTCATCAATTCATGCATAAGTGATCATAATTCAATCATTTAAATCAATAATGAAAAGAACCTATGATAATTGAAGAAACCTAACATAATTGGGGAATTCTATCTTTTGAAATAGAGGAATTTGGGAACTCCATGGATGAAAACTATCATACCTTGAATCAAAAAGCTAGCCTTCAATGGAAAAATTGAGACCTTCACTTGAAACCGTAGGTTGAATCTTCTTCTTCTTCAAGTTTCTAGAGAGAGAAATATTTGGAGAGGAGATTTTGTTTTCTTTTGAGAATTTGGAAGAATGAAGTGAATGGGTTATTTTGGGGGTTGAAAAAGCTTAGATAGGTGTTTTAGTAAAGGGAAAAATGATGTAGTATAGGAACTAATTAATTAGGAAAAGACCCAACTACCCCTGAACTAACTGTCAGCTATCACCGACCTACCAACTGAAGGACCCAGTCGATGGACCGTGTTCTGACCCACGGCTCATCCTGGTGGACCATGGATGATGGTCAGAGACTTTTGGTCGACCTACGGACCCAGGACCACGGACTGTGGACCCACCATGGTCCGGAGGTCCAATAGTGGTTCCCACCCTGGACAATTTTTGAGTGGCCAATCCACAGACCCACCAAGGGTCCATGGTTCAACCCACGGGCCGTGGTTGGCCATCATGGATGGAACCTGGAAATGCTGATATTTGATATGGTGCCCTCATTCAGATTCGGGGTGTTACAATTGGCTTGAGCCATCATGCTTGAGCCAACACTTGAAAAGTAGGCCTAAATTATGAATTGGTCACTTATTTGGCGAAAGGGTCGACCGGGACTTGAGGAGCTTCTTGAGGGCTTGAGGAGCTTCTCGTTCCATATTCTCATTCACATTCCTCCTAATGTATGCTCTTCAAGGGGCCATATCCTAAAAAGCATTGAATAAGGATTAAAATAGAGACATATAGAGTTACACTCTATCACACGACTATAGTGTAATGAAATAAGTGGATTTTCCTAAACATCTTATAACTTCTCATTCAAAAATGTGGCGTGCTTCACACTTATGAAAAAGATACTTGAAAACATTACTCAATGTTTTAGAAACTCATTTGAGGAAAATCATTTCGAAAAGGGACTCAAAAACAGTTTGCAATCACCATTTTACTAAGTTCTTGGGTTCTTGAAGATAACCCAAATTTCTCATTTCAAAAGCTTGATTTGAAAACTTAAATCCATAAATAATAATGGGTAATTGAAGATTTAGAGTTAAGAATCGTTAGCCAAAAGTTTTTCCTTGAAAACCTGATTCAAATCGCCACCCTAAAGCTCCCAAAACACAAAAATGGTGAAAAGAGGCTTAAACCCCGAAAAATGGCAGGCAAAAACCCTCATAGATGTTGCAAAATTTCCCTGCTAAAAGCGTATCTCTCAAAAATGTGAAGCCTTCTTTGATGTTGCAAAGCTCGCTTAAGCAAATAGTCTCTCGCTTAAGCGATTGGTCTTTGCAAAACCGAGGCCTGCAGACTCCAGCAACTCAACCTCTAAAGGACCCTCGGGATTCATTCAAAATTCCGTACACACAAACCAGATATGAAAATCAATCATACTCAATGTTTTGGACTCATTGGAACTGCTAAAATAAGAATTTGATGTCTCCTTGACCTGACATCTGTGAAAATCATAAGAAACTAACACAACGCCTAAAAAGGCTAAAAAAAGCTCGAGGCCTCTTAAAAATCAACCAAGACCTTAACTAGGCCTAAAATAATCTCTCAAAAACAACGGAACTCACGGAATTCCGATCCGAGCATCTTATCCCCAAATGTTTACCAAAGTCAACCCGAAGGTTAAATTTCGACAAATTCACAACTTAGGACCTCAAATCCTCAAAAAGAAGCTGAATCAACCAACCGACAACTCTCACTGATCAATTTTCATCTTTCGGGACTGATGGAATCAGCGGAATTCCATTCCACACTTGAAACTCTAATAGACTCTAAAAACCACTTTTAAGCAACTTAGCTTTTCAAAAACACAAGCTTACCAAATTCTCAACTCTTAATTTAAAGTTCAAAACCAACTTTTCAAAACTCAAACATAGAAGACTAGGGGTTCATATTGTGACGGAAAAACGATAAATTTCACGAAAAACAAAAAATGACCACTTCCATTTTTTCATTTTATGTTAGATATATACATAACTTTTTAAGAAAGTATTTTTTACTTGCCGTTGCAAGACATTTTTTAAGTTAAATTTTTTTTACTTATTTTACATTCAGTACACAAGTAGAAAAAAATTCCTAAAAATATATGTAAATATCGAACAAAAAATGAGCAAAAATGAAAAAAAAGAAGTAAATTAAGAGCGGAGGATTGAATGGGATGGGGTAGAATTTTTATTTTTTGAAAATAAAATAATATCAATTTTTTGGGAAGAGTGGGTGGTTGGGGAGGGGGGAGGAAGAGGGTGAAGTATGAAATTTTTTAAAAAAATTAAAAAAGAAATTTAAAAAAATAAAAGGACGAAGGATTGTCCGGGGGAGGGTGGTACGAGGAGGAGGTGGTGGAGTGTGGTAAGAAATATTGTAACACCTGGTATCCGAAACAGACCAAAAATGCAGATCTTGAGAAGTTGCAGGTGCAACCCACGGTTGCCATCCATGGACCGTTGGTTAGACCACGGCGCGTGCTGGTGGTCCGTGGTTCAACACTGCAACCCCTCCCCAGACCCAGCTCAGAAAATTGGCTAAGTCTCGACCCACGGACAGACCCACGGTTCGTAGGTCAGACCATGGTCCGTGGTCTGTGTCCATGGATCGAGGACCCCTTTACCCAGCCTCTGACGCAAACGACGGCCGACCAGCATGGACCGTCGTTCGATCCACGGTCCGTAGGTCAGACCGAATGTGAGGGTCAGTAGCCAGTTAGAGGAAAATTGTTGATTGGGTCAACTTCAAATGGTCATAACTCTTACAACAAAAGGAATTATGTGTCCCATGACCTATGATATGATAGATAATTGAATCCTCTTTCCAGCACCACCGAGTTTGCTAAAATCCAACCTCAAAGTAAAAAGTTATGCTCGTTTTAGTAAAGCCCTGCCGGGCAGATTTGACCTAGACCCCAATTGTAACGACCCGAGAGCACGCCCTAGTCGTTACCGGCGTATTCGACCTCTCAGAGGTCTTATACAAGCCCTTAGCATTCGTCATAGCATTTATCATAGAAAAATAGCGGAAAATTTAAAACTTTTTCATAATATAACACAGGACTTAAAAAGTCACCTCATTTAAACCTTTAATACAAAATCGGAGTACTACGTCTCAAGGTAGCCATCTTAAAACACGACTACAACACAAGAGGGACACAGTCCTTTATAATACAAAAGAAACTACTATCTAGTACATTGAACTTAAGAAAACTCTTTAACATAAAGGTCCTTGAATCTTTAAGGACACACCTGAACTTGGGAATGGTAAGCCAAGCTCATCACTTCTAGGAAAGGCCCTTTAGCCACCACCACCTACACTTGGTGTAAAAAGATGAAGAAGAATGGTGTTAGTACAAGAATGCACTAAGTATGATAACCATGCAAAAACATGCTTTTAAAAGGGACATTTAGTTGGAGACCATGCATCATGCCCTTTTTAGAGAAACTTCAAGAACATTTAGTACAATAGGAACAATATAAATCACATACATCATCATACACATGGAAACCATTCATAATAGCACATAGAGCCACTTATAACATTTTAGGCATATTCAATGCATACAATACATTACCTTCCTCTTTATCTTAACTCATTTCCTCAAGCAACCGTTAGGGAATACTTGGTGCAATGTATCACCTTAAGGTTACCAAGGGTGAACTTACATATAGCCTTCATCAATCCAACCACATATATTCATAGAGTCAT
>JAJOOI010009884.1:0-19239 GCA_029582585.1 Solanum bukasovii | reverse complement strand
AGTGTATAATGTTCATATTTAAGGTATTGATACATAACTCTAATGTTGTTGAATCTTTGATTAGTGTTTATCATGTTCAATATAAATGTACTTGATACATAAACTTTGTGTTATTTATCACACACACAAAAAAGAAGCTATTTTGGAACAATTACATGTATAATGTATTTTTTTTCTTTTAAAATATAGTATTTCTCAAACAAAATAAGATACATAAATAATAATGTATCATACACTAATTTTTTAGTTATAATACGTAAATTCAAATTTATACTAAATGTATCTGATACATAACAATTACCAAACAATAATGTATCGATCTCAAACTTAAAATCTTATGGGCAACACTTTCTTATTTAATGTATCTAGTAGAAATACAACACTTATCAATTTAAATTGAAAGGATCTTCATTATCTCAAACAAAATAAGATACATAAATAATAATGTATCATACACTAATTTTTTAGTTATGATACGTAAATTCGAATTTATACTAAATGTATCTGATACATAACAATTACCAAATAATAATGTATCGATCTCAAACCTAAAATCTTATGGGCAACACTTTCTTATTTAATGTATCTAGTAGAAATACAACACTTATCAATTTAAATTGAAAGGATCTTCATGATGTATCTTCTCAAAATTTTCGATAATTTTGAATCAAAATTGAAAGAATCTTCAATGAACTAGGAGAATAATTTTGAATCAAAACGGAAAGGATCTTCAATGAATTGGAGAAGAATTTTGAATCTCAAAATTTTCGACAATCTTGAATCAAAATCGAAAGGATATTCTTTTTAAAAAAGTTAAATTACCCAGTCTTATCTCTAGGCAGTGTTGTATTAAGCAAAAAGATACAGAGTGGGGTTGGGCCTGACCTCATATACAACACATTTTGTGGTGATCACATCGCCATTGATAAGCCAGAAGATGCTGAAAATAGCCAAGCTTCTGGCAAAATTACCACCTAGCTAACAAAAAGTTGGCCTTGTCAAATTTGGATCGAATACAAGGCATTTGCCACTTATCAAGTCGAAAGGGGCCTTTAGAGGTTCTGTGCAAATCAAAATAGGAATATACAACTTGATTTTGGTCAGTGGTCGAGGCTAGTTTGGCCAAACTATCAGCTACTTGATTGCACTCCTGATAGCAGTGCTTCACTTCAAAGATTGTCGCATTCTTGATCTTTAGCATCTTATCGATGATGTTCATCGAAAGGATAATCGATAAACTTGAAGATTCACAAAAGAAATTGTTTGTCCAATAACAATTTCATCACTTTTGTATCCTTCATAACTCACCTCGCTTATACAAAATTTCGACAAAAGTTTTTATGAAACAGAGAGAACGATGAACAAGAAGAATAAATTTAATTTTTGAATTTTTGGATTTGTTACACTATAGGATTTTGAATTCTTGACAATAATTTGAAATGGAATAACGTAATTTATGGAATCTTAATTTAATTTTCAGCTTTTTTTCCCCCTTAATTAGTGCAACAAATGGATACTATGAGATTTTAATTTGATTTTTCTGTTTTTTTTTCCCTTAATAAGTGCAACATATTTGATACATAATGTATCCGGATCCTTAATTATGTATCCGAAATGCTTAAAAAATATGGGATATATGCAATTACAAAAATAATAGGGATAAAAGGTAATTTAGGTTTTACACTATGGTATTTATGTAAGTTATACTAAATATAACCCAATGTTGCTTTAATTTCTTCATCCTTAATTAATTAATATAACTAAGCTTTGAAGAAGAAGGAAACAAAATGATGGGTGCCAATTGAAGATTGTGCTCCTATTCATTCGTATAAGCAGTGGCGGATGTAGAGTGTGTCCAGGGGGTCATCCGACCCCCCTCGGAAAAAAAATTACACTATATATATAAGATCAATTTTTTTGTGTACATGTATATATTTAAAATTGAACCCCCTGAGCATATGTCAAAGGAGTAGCTCAATGGTTTATGGGGTTCAGGATTTCGCCTATTTGAGCTTTGAGTCACAGGTTCGAATCCAGGCAACAACATTTTTTTTATTTGAACCCCCTTGATAGAATTTCTGCCTCCGTCACTGCGTATAAGTTGCATATATGGCTAAAGAATGCCATTAAAATTACTTAAATTGCTAAACAAAAATTTGTATGTCTTTGCATGCAAGTTTGAAACAAATTTATTATTTATTTAATTTGTGAGTGAATTAATATTAAAAACATTAAATATAAAATATTTTATTGTTTCAAGAGAAAAACTGATTTTTTTTTTTTTTTTTATAATTAAGGGAAGGCAAAAAATGAAAAACTGAAAAAACTTTTTTTTTTATATAAATTTAAGGGAAGCCAAAACGTGGAAAACTGAAAAAACTTTCTTTTTAAAAAATTGAAGGGAAGGCTCAAAGCCTTGCGCCTTGTACGGCGCAGCCGCCGTGGGTCTTACAAGACGCTGAGAGCGCTGCGCCTTACCAGACGCATGAAATTTTGAGCCTTATCCAATTTGACCTAATTTCAATGGCGTTAATTTGGACGTTAAAATGTTGCCCTTTTGGTTCTTAATTGAATTTTGTTGCCTTTTTGAAATTTTCGACAAATTTTCTTGCCCTTTTGGCTCCGGACTCTTCATTTGTAACTCAACCAAACAAGTGTAAGCAATCTTCCAAACCAATACAAAAATCTTCTTATAAACTCTCTTCCGTCTTTCTTCATTTTCTTAGCAATATACTACAAATTTTTTTTGGATATAATATTAAGCAATATCCTACAAATTTTTGGATATAATATTAAGCAATATTCTACAATTTTTGGATACTTATAAAAAAAAGATCAAAATACATCAAATATGGTGATCAAGATTCAATCTTACTCAAGATTGACCAACGCCTTTGGCGATAAAATGCATGACAAAATCATCATGCATTCGAAAAAAATTAAATTAGGAGAGAACAATATAGAAAATGCACACAATTGTAATCATAATTTTGATAAATACGATCACATTTATCATCATGCATTCATAAAAAAAAAAAAAAAATTAGGAGAGAAGAATCTAGGAAATACATATAATTGTAATCACAATTTTGATAATATATGATCACATTTATCATCATGCAGTCGAAAACAAATAAATTAGGAGAGAAGAATCTAGGAAATACATATAATTGTAATCACAATTTTAATAAATATGATCACATTTACCATCATGCATTCGAAAAAAAAAATTAAATTAGGAGCAAAGAATCTAGGAAATGCACGTAATTGTAATCATAATTTTGATAAAATACAATCACATTTTTAAATTTATTTTGTGATTGTACTTTATTTTTTCATACTTGATAAAAAAAATTGCAAATAAATTGACACGTTCGATTACTCTCACAAATTAAATCTGCAAAAAAATAGTCACAAAATTGCAAATATGAAATTTCTATTCTTATGAGTTCAAATATGAAGAAGAAAATTCACAAAGCGGACCCAAAATTTCTACTCAAAGCGGACCCAAAATTTTTACCAAGTGAGTTCAAATATGAAGAAGAAAATTCACAAAAAAAAATTAATAAATTAATGTGTTGTTGTCTGGTTTCGAATCGGGACACTTCTAAAAAATAAATCCACTTTACCAAAGATTGTCATTTGTTTAAACGGGTCAATTTTTCATTTATATTTATATTTTTCAAAAGATAAATCAAATATACTGTGCAATTTTTTTATGAAATAGGTTCATTGACCCAACATAGGTCCGCCCCTGCCTGCAATAGGATATTTATTGTGTAACAAAGTGAACATCCATCTTTTCTTATTTATTTTGCGAAGAAAAAGTAGTTGGTGGAAGGACACACCTTTCTAGCCATGGAACTTCTTTTAACTTGTTAGTGTATATATTACATTTGGACAGGGGTGGAGCTACCTACCCCTTCGTTGGAAAATTGCATAGTATATAAAAGTCAAAATTTGATTTAATGAATATATATACAAGTGTTGACATAAGTGTTGGGTTTTATTTGCCCTGATTTCTTACCATAAATAAGTTTTCCTTTTAGGAAAAAGGTTTTAATATTTTGACTAGTCCTTTTCTTATAGGAAAGGTTTTAGGACTCTATAAATATAGGCTTATTCCTTCTAACTTAATCAACATTCACAATGTAGTCCTAGGGTTTTGAGAGTTGCGGTTATGGAGGAGAATTTTGTGTACCTCCTTGTATTCCGAGTGAATTGGTTGAGGTTGTTTCTCTCTATATTTTGTACTCTCATATTTATAGTGGATTGCTCATCTCCTTTGTGGACGTAGGTCGATTGACCGAACCACGTTAAATCTTTGTGTCTTTGTATATTTCTCGTTTGTCTTCTTACTCATGGTCTTTCGAGGTTTGCTTTGCTAGCTTCCACGTTACATCTGCTTATTTCGGTCCTAACAATAAGTTGAAGGTTTAGTCTCGTGGTTAAGGAGTTGCAAAACTTGTTTGAGGTTGTGTGTTCTATTTTTGATAGATGTTTAATTTCAGCTTACAAGATCAAAAACAAAACATGAAGCTGTTTCTACTAGGAAAAATGGTCTAAAAAATACTTCAATTTTGGTCGAAATTGTTGTTACGATACCAAACTTTGGAAATGACCTTTTACCCTTATACTATTTAATAGTGTATTTTAAAGGTATATATGTGCCTACGTGGTCATCATAAATATTGCATCATTTTAAATAGTAATGTGTCCACGTGGACATATATATACCTTTAAAATACACTATTAAATAGTGCAGGGGGGTAAAGGTCCTCCATAAAATTTGGTATCGTAACAGCAATTTCGGCCAAAATTGAAGTATTTTTCAGACCCTTGTCCTTTTTAGTATGAGCAAAGATAGCAGGTTCTGGACCTGAGATCTTCTATCCAGCTTGTTGCCCTATCATTAAGCATTTTGTCATAGACATTGTTATCGATTACTTCAGGGGAAATAAACTCACTGAATTCTTTACACATATTTGATTGTTCTAATTTCTAAAGTTGACTCACCTTAGCTTGCAGGTTCAATGATTTAATTTCAGGCCTATTACTCTCAACAACTATACCAACAAAATTATGACTATAAGGCTGAATCCTATGCTCACCAAGTTGATATTTGATAATCAAAGTCAATTTGTCTTTGATAGACTAATCACTGAAAATGTAATGCTTGCATCCGAAATTATTCATGATATTGTCAAACCAAACTAGGGAGCAAAATAACAAAATTTCATGCTAATACCATTTAGTTACGAATTAGTGGGGAATTATAAAAAAATTCATCTTGCCAGAAATTATTTAGCTTTGAATTAACCCTGAATTACTGACATACTCTATAACTAGTTTCATGTTTTTTTAGTAATGGATATTACAAAAAAGTTTAATACTATAGTTTACTCTAAAATTAAATGCGCATGACTAAGTCAACGTGAAGGGCTTGACTGTCGTCAACGAAACTACATATATATATATCATAGCGGTAATTACCCATTTACTACAATTGATACTTGAGAGGTGTACGACAAAGGATTTCCAGGAAGTTGAAGGGTTCAACCCCAATTATTGCTTTCTAGTGTTGTTTGTTTCTGGTTTGGAGATAAATTATTTAAATATTAAAGTCGGTAAATTATTTACGTATATATAAAATTAATATCGTGTTTGGTTTGTAATTTTAAAAAATTATGTAATTAATATATGTACAAGTTATGAAAGAATTTCATAGTTAATATATGGTTGATTTGCAATTTAGAAATCTACATTACTGATACATGTTTAAGTCATGAGGGCATTGGTCTATTCATTCATGTGGAATAGAAGACGGGATAACTTATAGCCACATAACTAATATCTATATTATTAATATCTCCATAATTATACTTATTTTACTAATATATACATGCATAATTCTAATCATATACCAAATAAATATACCTGTATTACTAATATGTACATACATTATTAATATGTCTTGTTACTTCGCCATATTTAAGCAATATATGTTCTATTTTAATTTATTATTATTTTTAAGATCAATTTATTTTACAGTATATATTTTTTAAATTTAATCCTGAGGTTTTTTCTAAGAATAAGACATAATATTTGATATAGATATTCATAGGACGGTTAAGTGTTTACTTGGAAGCATCTCCAATATTTTCTATGAAGTTTCCTCCCTTAATGTCGGTAAAATCGTTAATCCTCTAGGTGGTCCCTCAAAATTCCTTTTAACCACCCAAAATTTACGCTCTCAGTTGGTTTAGAGGATCGTCATCCACTCAGATAATTCAGAATCAATTCTCCTCAATACCATATAAGTCGACTTTGTCGCATAAGACTGAAGTCTCTGGACTGATTTTTATCAACAATAAATTAAAAACCTCAATACAAATAAGTACATGCTCTTTCACTGACCATGAAGACTTTTTTTTAAAATCGCAGATTCAATGTATAACTTAGATTGATTATATTATTGGACACAGGAATTTCAAAATCAATTGCACTTTAGAGTGTGTAAGCACATTTTTCTTTCTTTTTCTTCAACGTTTACTCTTTACCCTATTTAGGTGTAGCCGTAGTGATGTAAATTACGAGGAAGAAATTATGCCGACTGATGATGCAACTCCGATAAACAACAAAACTTGTCAATTTCTTTTCTATGTGGGAAACTTATTAACATTTTCAACATTCTTTTCCCCATAGTTACCACCAATATTTGACTCATTTGAAATGTCTCTTTAAATAGACATTCATCTCATGACTTAACATTACTCAAAGACTTAATAATCTAAAGAAAACACAAGTCCATGGAGAAGATTTTTTCATTCTCAGCTCAGGCCAACAAGATGGGTGATAGTGATACACTCAATCATTATAATTCAACCATATTAAGTTACGTGTGTTTTTGCTTAGTAATCACATTTCAGGAATTTTGTTCTTCTATTTCTTCGTTTTTTCGAGCCATTCTTTTGGTTTTTAGTACTCCATATAATAAGAATGCTGAAACTTCATCAAATGCGAATGTGATCAATAGTGAGAGGTTATTAGACGAGGATGTTGAGTTAGTATTCGACACACTAATAAATTTTTGCAACCAAAATGGGGATAAGAATATTGATGAGGTAGAATTGGTTGAGGTTTTCGATTCATTTGAAAAAACAGAGCCTAGTTTGGAGGAAGTTAAAGAAGCATTTGATGTGTTTGATGAAAATGGAGATGGCTACATTGATGCAAATGAATTAAAGAAAGTCATTTCCAAGATGGGGTTCTTGGAATTATCTGTGTTGGATTGCCAGAGGATGATTGCACCATTTGATGAAAACAGAGATGGAAAAATTGATTTTGGTGAATTTGTGAAGCTCATGGAGCATACCTTTCAATAACTCTGCATTATTCATTTTCATGTTTAGTTTTGTAATTACTCTTTTCAATGCTAATTAATAAAACTACTTGCCAAATTTCAAGAAATATGATTGTAGTAGTACTATATAAATGAATGTGACATACAATTTTAGTTGCTCTGTACAGTAGAGTTCCATTGTTTACAATAAATCTCTCTGTTTTTTTTTTCTTCATAAATTTTTTTTTACTAACTCATGATTACATTCTAGTTGGAAAATGTTTGGATAATGGTATTGTGCCATGGGTCTGAAATGTGCTGCAACAAGTTGTCAAATGGTCCCTTTCCTGTCACATTGTGTTGCACTATAAATCCCAAAAATGCTAACATTGCCAATCTCCCTGCAAATCCAACATCATACGAAAGAATTTAACTTATATACATCGATAATAATACTATATGGACTTGATGATTGTGTTAAATAGTGACTTACCATTAGCAATTTCTTTTTCCTTGGCCTCCAATGTGGGTGCAAAGTTGAGTGGATTGAAAATGCCACCTGGATAACCAACTTCATTAGGAGGCAAACTGTAGCTCTTGAAAATAGGATCTTGGTTCACACTTCCAGGGTTCTTAATGTCTTGCCAACGTCGAATTTCAACGTAGTGGAACAAGATGAACTCGATCACAAACAATGTTGAGGAAGATGCAAAGTAGTCGGATTTTCCAGCATCGAACCATTTTGGCACGTTAAGAAGGCCAATGCTAGTGAAAACCTCAGGCAGTAACATCCCTGCAACACCCAACATAGCCCATCGACCGTTCACTAGCTCAGCCTGAACGAACCATCTCAAGTTCTCTGGGTCCTCCGCGAGTCCCAATGGATCAAAACCATTGTCACCAGCAAGACTACAACAATTATATTAGAAGTTGTTTAGTAGGCATGCAGTATGAAGCAAAGACAAATGACCATTTGTATCATTTTTTCGAAATATAAATTCCGTGTGTGAAATGTACATACATACCTTCCATTAAGGTAAGTAGGAGAGGTTAAGCCTGGAAGCCATTCACCTTTCTTTGCTTCAATTTTGAATGAATTGTAAGACAAAGTCGATGATTTAAAAGACACATCTCTGTTTAGTTTACCGGATGATCCACTGAGGAACCTTGTCTTAGTGGCGGATGGACGGAAGACCGCGGCGGAGGCTTGCGTCGTTACAGTGGCCATTTTAGAGTTTGATGTTTACTTAGGTGAGAGCTAAAATAATTTGGGTATGCAAAAATTGTGCTTCTATTTGAAAGGGAATTGGACGACTGGGATTGGGTTGTGAATTTGAGAGTAGCCAATGAGAAGAAATGTGTGTTATCCTTATCCAAAGAATCTATTTCTTTGTTGGTGTTGTTTTAGAAGAAATTAGGAGGGGACCCAAATATTTGCCATGTAAGTAAAAGAGAAACAACAATAATAAGGGGAATTAATTGGGAAATCTGTTGTTGTCGAATAAGAATTTGACATTTGGTTAATTGGAAGTCCCTTCGTAAGAGAACATATCTCACGTGGAGATTTCAGGCGATAAGAAATCTAGTGAGTTACCTTATGGTCATCCCAAGTCCTAACACATATGCCAAGCAAATAAAAAAGAGACGCTCTGTATAGGAGTTGACACAAATTTAGGATTCGTTTGGACCATTTGAGATGAAATCGTGATTTATAATTATGATATGAAATTATATGAGTTAAAGTTGATGTTCTATTTGAATATGCAATTTGGACTTGTAAGTTGTAAGTATTATTTATTCATAAACATAAAAACCTCATAAGTTGTGAAAACTATTAAAAGTGCATTTATATATAATTTTATTAAATAAGCAAGAGTTCATGATAAAAGTATAATACACTATCAAACGGAGTCGCCTTTGGTAGAGAACGATTTAGCCCTCAATGTAGGACTTTCTGGCGCAAATTCGAATATAGTCCAGTTACAATGTCGATATCGGACACTAGATGAAAAACAAAAAAAAAAGACAAAGCTATTTTAAGAAAAATACAATATTTATTGACAAAATTTTAGTTCAATAAAATGTACAACTGAACATAAGTTGTAGTGAACTATTCTTTTATAAAATTGAACATGGTCAATACTATTAGTAAATATATCATCATGTTCATATTCCGTGAATATTCATCACTTCTTTGTTATTCTCGCAAAAAAATAATGTAGATGTAAAATGGTAGGTTTATTTTTATAAAATTTAAACTTGTGGGTCAATTTGTATATATATAAAAAGTAAAATCGTGATATGAAATTCTCAAATCAAGCTTTTTGAAGAATTTGATATTTCATCTAATGAAATGAAATCGCATATCCAAACGCTTCATCTCATGATTTCAATCATGAGATGAAATCACATGTAACGCCTACTTAAAAAAAAAGAGTAAGATCAAGGGTATATTTGGTATGTAGAAAAATGTTTTTCTCGAAAAATAAGTAAATTTCTTACTCTTTTTTTCAAATGTTTTATAAGTAAGTAAAAAAATAATATCCTAAAAGCATTTTCATGCAAGCTAGCAGAACATTATAAGGGCGAGATGGAGTGAGGGATAGGTGGAATGTTCAAGCGATGGGGGTTGGAGATGTTGGGTGGGTAGAAAGTTAACTTGAGGTTTACTTATGTAATTTGTTTTTTTTTTAAATTTAGTTGAGGAAGTCATTTTTTCCTTATTTTAAAGACGATTGTTTTTCTAGAGAAAATATTTTGACCATAAAACAAAGAAAAATTAAAAAATATTTCCTATCCGTACCAAACACACTAATCATATTAAACTTAACTCCGATCTTGAGTGCAAAAGTTCACTTACAAATGAACTGAACTATTCATGCTGGAGCTCTTAAGTAGAAGCCAAATCAAATACTACAGGATATCAACATGGTTATGACTTATGGTGTAATGATGAAACTGCTTCACCCTTAATTAAAGGTCTCAAATTCAATCTTAGATATGAAGAAAATTCAGTTTGGAGCGCCACCTCCAAATGGGTCCTGCAGTGTGATTCAAATTTAATCAGAGTTCTAATACGGGCTTCGAAAATCGGATCGAAAATAAAAAAAAATACTCCCTCCGTTTAAAAAAGAATGACCTAGTTTCTTTTTCAGTCTGCTTAAAAAAGAATAACCCCTTTCCTTTTTTGACAACACTTTAACTTCAACTTTACACGTGACATGTTTAAGATTACAAGATTAAATGACATTTTTTTCTATATTTGATATAACTTTAATTTAAAACCACAAAATTAAAAAGTCTTCTTTCTTTTCTTAAATTTCGTTCCAAACCAAACTAGACCATTCTGGAGAGATAATTTGGTTATTTTTTGATAAACGGAAAAGGCTCAAATATGCCATCGAACTTTCAGAAAAGGCTCATTTATGCCATCCGTTTAAAGTTTGGCTCATCCATGCCATTACAGTTTAAGAAAAGACTCATTCATGCCATTATATTTTTAACAGTGATTTTGCAAAACCATTTTTTACACGTGGCCAATTATGATTCGGCCACGTCATTAGTTTTTTATAAAAAAAAATTCAAAATTCTGAATAAAAATTGAATTAAAATAACCCACCCAAGTAAAGACCCACCCAAATTTTTTAAAAAAATCCCTATAACCCATCAGTAACCCAATTTTTTAAAAATAGGCGGGTCTTTACTTGGGTGGGTTATTTTAATTCAATTTTTATTTAGAATTTTGATTTTTTTTTATAAAAAAATAATGACGTGGCCGAATTATAATTGGCCACGTGTAAAAAATGGTTTTGCAAAACCATTGTTAAAAAATAATGGCATAAATGAGTATTTTCTTAAATGATAATAGAATAGATGAGCCAAACTTTTAACGAATGACATAAATGAGCTGAAAGTTCGATGAGATATTTGATTTGAGCCTTTTCCCTTTGATAAATAAGCCCATAAATAAAGCAGGAAAAGTAGAAGCCAAACAGTTGCAGGGGTAACTTAGTAAAATTATTCTGAAATAAACCCTAGTTTCGAACCCTCAGGAGTCTGTACTCTGTAGTGACACCTATAAAATCCCAAAATGGCAGCATTCTCACAACAAGAACCCTAGCCACCACCATTCTAAATCTTTCTGCTCACCTTTTCCAGTATCAACTTCTCATTTGCTTTTATTTCATCTGTTTAGATTCAGTCCTTATTTTTATATAGGCTTTGTATTTTTGTTGTTGTGATTCTTAGTTTTTTGTGGAAATTCACAGGTAAGATTTGTGTTTTCTTATGCCCCTTAGGCTTAGATTGTGGTAGAATTTGTTTCTTGGCTTCATCTATAAGCTCAAATCTGCGCGCCTCTGCCTATGATGGCATTAAATATACTTTGAGTATTTCACTATGAAACAATTTTTAATCTGAGGCTTGAGGCTTTATCAATTCCTTATGTTTTCCTAAATTTTTGCAATCTTTATTTTAGCTTTGCTTCATTAATTAATGGGTCTGATATCCTTTTGCCAAAGGAAGAAGCTTTATATAATACATAGAATTTCGAAATGTTACTCCTTTTGTTGATTTCCTTTTTGAAATTCATTATGCCTCTGCTTTTCCAGTACTTAAGAGTCTTAGTTATTATTGTATATGTATTCCACGGGGCAGTTGTCAAGATTATAATGTTGTAAAAGCTTAGTTTGAATCTTATTTAATTTGCTAATTCAATGCTTACAGTGATGTTGCATTCTTGGTTGGTGGTTTATAAAGAATTTGATATGAGGATACACTTGTTTATCTTAAATATCAAACTTGTGATAATCTCGAACTATTTTCAGTTTTTCCCTCTTCTTTTTTGGTTAAAGTCTTCATTTCATTTGGTCCTTGCAATGATGATAGAACAGACAGGGACATCAGCACCCTCTGGGGATGATGATTTGTCGATGGGAATCTCTCTGATGCTTGAGACTCGTCTTATTTTCAACTGTGTAACCATTGCTGTAGTTATTCATTTTCACATTACCTGTTCCATAGCCCATAATTGGTGATTAGTTTATTGCTTGAACAACCTCTCCTATAACTCTGTGCTTTTAGTTGCATTTTTGGTTTAGAAAGAGCTTCCCAGCCATATATTTGTGAGATTTGCACACCAATCACATTGCATATCTAGTTAGAACTTTGGCACATTGATAGTGTTGTATTTGTTACACACACAGTGGTAGCTACTAGCTAGTGATTGTTGCTATCAATCATCTTAGCAAGTTAAGCATTGGATTTTTTTGACTTTTCTCTTATGCTGCTCCTTTGGCTTTGTTAGTATTTTGAAATTGTAACTTTGTGGTCCATATTACTAGAATTAAGAAATAAGAAAGATGATAGTGTGTGAGCACTACTTCTCTAAGGCCACCAGTTAATACTCATACCTCTCTACTATTTGTATTTGGTTCTTGCAATGATGATAGAATAGACAGGGACATCAGCACCCTCTTGGGGATGATGATTTGTCAATGGGAATCTCTCTGATGCTTGAGACTTGTGTGATATTTTCAACTGTGTATACTACCATTGCTGTAGTTCCTGTTGTGCATTTCTGGTCCTGTCATTCATTTTCACATCAGCTGTGGTGTGTTCCCTGGTGAATTTATTGCTTGAACAACCTCTCTTATAAAATCTCTGCTTTTGGTTGCATTTTTGGTTAAGAAAGAGCTTGTTGGCTTTGACACCAATCACATTGTATATCTAGTTAAAACATCAGCACATTGTATTTGTTACATATGAAGTGATAGCTAGTGATTGGCATTATCAATCTTCTCAGCAAGTTATAAGCACTTGAATTTATTTGACTTTTCTCTGATGCTGCGTCTTTGGCTTTGTTATTTTGAAAGTGTATCATATCATCATAATTCAAAATGAAAATCCTCTAAGGTCACCAGTTAATACACATACATTTTTGTTCTGTTTTTCTTTGATTTTTGAGAGGTTGCAGTAAGAACAATTGATCCTTCATCTTTAGTTAATCATGCAAGTGCTTTTCTTCACATTGTCTTAAAGTGCCAGTGATGTGTCTGTACGTATTATCTTGATATGTAAAGATGATGATGTTACGTAATTGTCACTACCTCTGAGGCACATTTTTTTTTTTTTTTGACATTTCAGTTTGATCTGTTACTTTCTTGTGTGGGGTTTTTTTACCTCCTCCATTATCATCTTTTTGCAGCTATTTGTACCTTTTTTTGGTATAAGCCTGATGATTGTCAATTAAGAACGGAGATTCGAATGTTGCTATCTGTTGAAGCCTTCTTATAAGTAGGGCTCCAGTGGCGTCACATGTGATAAACTTTCTTACATATGATGAAGGCTTTTTTTTAACCAAAAATAATCAGATACATTGGTTTTATCTTGGTGGATTTTCTTCTTGCAGATGGACTGCTGGATCATAATTGATGAACTGTTAAACTACCATGATAAATCATCTAGTCATCGTTAGTCTTGATGCATTCTTTTAGTAAGTTGCAGCAAATTTATTAGGATTAGTGATGTATCACTCTAAAAATTGGGTGACTATTCATGGTCCTCTAGTTACTCTCAAAGACGTGTTTTCCATAGTTTCTGCAATGCCGGGGGATTTTCATCATTTTGATTATACATGTTGTCCAAAATTTTGAATAAGTGATAATGTAAATATATTTTTTCAATTAGTTTGAGACTGAGTTGTAATGGATGGATTGTTTAATTATTTATCAAAAAGCTTCACATCTTGTAGTAATGCTATTGTACATTATTATCTACAGCAATATACTCGGCCTAATTTTACAAGTGAGGTTAGGAAATTGTAATATGTATGTAGATCTTATCTTTGCCGTTGTAGTGTGGAGAAGTGGTTTGATAGATTCTCGGCCTTATAATTTATAACAATGTACAAGTTAGTCCCACCATTTTTCCTGATTTCACTTGCTAAAAGTGGTTAAAGAATCTACTCCTGAATACTGGAGGAATCAAATGATGATTTTTTTGATATTTGTCCAATTGAGGCTAAAGTTAAAAGCTCAGATTCCTCAAGACCTTTTGCTGGACTGAAGCTACACCCTTCATCCCCATACCTTGCTACTGCATCTTTAAATTTCTTTATCTGCACAAGTACAAGTTCTACAATGAGAAGATACACTTTTCTTTAGCAGTTATGTGACAAATCAAAGATTTTTTAAGAAAAACTTACTGTTGCATTAGTACAGCTGAAGCTACAAACTTTGCCTTGTGCACCCTTGTAGAATCTGAAGAAGGGCAAGACAGGTATATGAAGAACATTACACATGCTTTTCAGTTCTTCATAGTTTACTTTTAGGAATATGGCATTGGGATTTGATTCAGCTAGCTCACACATCTGCAAACATTATGTAACAATAGTGATTTTATTAACAGCAGCATGATAAAAAGACAGGTGCCAGAATTTGCATTCAGAATTTCTGTGGTGTCTTATTCAGCTTGGGCACGCCTCGACTAATTTTATAGGTATCTTAGATTTACCTCATACCAACAAAAATATCGGGCAACTCTATCCACAAAGACTTGGACAACCGCAAAAAACTAAATTCTTGATCATATTGGTACCATACCTTAGGATGTAAAGTCTTGCAACCTCCACAGCCAGGAGAGTAGAAGTCAATTATGACTAATCTATCACCAGCCTTTAACAATGAATCAACAAGTTGTTGTGCTGAATTGATCTCTACCATGTTGGGTTTAAGTGTCTTCTCCCACCATCCCTGACCACTGCCGACACAAATTTCTACTTGTGCCTAAAACATTAGACAAAATACTTACTGATCCTTAATCTCAAAACTCAAAAAAAGAAGGAAAAATACAAGAATGAAACATAAAAAGCACCTGTTTATGGGTCTGACACATCCAATGGTTTGCCTAGAAATTCTCTAGATGTTAAATCTTTAAGTTGCAAATTTCCATTTGAATAACAATGATGAGCAGACCCTTTGGCTCTGGAATTGAAACAGGGGACAGAAACAGAGAAACCAGTACTCAAAGAACTTGCCATTGACACTAAAAAAAATAGTTGCCAGACTATATAGTATCTAACAGTTAATTACCTTAACTTTGGGATAAAGAATCAACTTTTTTTCCAATAGAAGAAGAAAGATTTAGGGGCACGCAACAACAGATTGGTGTTTTCTTCCGTAAATTAATAGAAGAAGAAACAATCACACATTTTCAATACTAAAAAAGGGAAAATATTGAGGCTCTTTTTGACCAGGAAAGAAGGAAGGCCAATGAAAATTGTGCTTCTCTTCCTTTAAAAAGTTGAGGAATAATAATAAGTTAAGGATTCAACTTATTAGATTTAAACTTTATTGAAATTGAAACTTTTTTTTTTTTTAAACATTTACAGGTAATTTTTTATTAAAGATTTATAATCTTGAAAATAAAATAAGTTATTTATTATAGGTGAAAAATGATTTGATGGTGTGAAGTTTTCTTACACCGATAAACTCTTAAAATTAGTAACTTAACTCTCGTGGCCAATAGTGTACATTTTTAAGTGAATACAAGCTTTATCCATTAAAATTTTATTCAATGTTAATATATTTTAACAAAAAAGTTAGGATGCGAATGTGGTAGCCCATAAACAATGGGCGGACCTATGCGGGTGTCAGGGATTCACCTAAATCTCCTCGATAAAAAATTACACTGTATATGCATAAGGTAAATTTTTAATATTTTTCTGTATATACTAATTTTGAACCACCTCAATCAAAAAAGAGATATAGCTCAGTGGTTTTAGACTGTGCAACTTGGGCCGCGAATGCTATCCATGATTTGCAGGTTTGATTCTATTGGATGCGCAAGCTATCTAATTTTTTTTTTTAAAAATAATTCTTTGGAGTTTGTACTTTACACTCTAGTTCACACATTTATATTTTTATTTTCCGAACCCCCTAAGTAAAAATTCTGAATCCGCCACTACGATAAGAGGTTATGAATAAGTCCCTCTACCAACGCCTTCTTAGTCGAGCTCGTGGCATCATACTTTTCTTATGCGATTTTCATCTCTTATATAATTTGCAAGCTATTACATATGTATATGTAGGAGCAAACTTACCCAATGCACCCAAAAATAATAGCTATTGCGGATATTTTTTATTTTTTTAAAAAGGACTGATTTTGGATGATGATTAATAACAGAGTGTGGGCAATGATTATAGGCTTGTTTGTTTATATATAGAAGGTGGTTGCGTGTAATTGAGTTGGCATTTTTTGTATTTTATATAAGTTTTAGATGATTGAAACAAATGATGAGATGCAAAGAATACAAATAATGAGAATGCCAATGAGTGTTATATTATTATGAGTTTTAGGCATATTTGGCAGTTAGTTAGTGTAGTTTCACTGCGTAGTAGACTTTGTCTTCTATTATTTGGATAAGAATTCCAGCAACTCTTTACTATTTTCATCGAAGCAAACATCTTCATGCATGTTTCTTATTTTCATTCAACTCAATAAAGATGACACTTTTTATTACTTTACAAAGTATATATACTACTATTAATATCTTTAATTTGTGATATGGGAAAAACATGGCAACATAAAGGGTCCACTTTCGGTACGCAGATTTGATTTTGTAACCTTTTATAATTTTATGTCTTTAACAAGATAGGTTTATTATTTATACTCGTAAGAAATTTTAAAAACTTTTTTTCTATTCAATTTATAAGTGGTCATTTTTTCAACTCAGGAAAAAGTGTTTGTTTTTTTTTCTTCTAATATCATAGGTAGGGTTATGGTGAATATTTGGATTTATTTCTTAATCTTTTTTGAAGGGTAAAGGGTCTGTTATCTAAAATCTTCTATTAGTGAAATATCTTCAATTCAATTATTAGCCCATGGTTTTGTTCCTTTTGGAGCACTTTTTTTGTTTGCCCATGGTCTGGAACACTGAACAGTTAATGCTGGTGATTACTACTTAAAAAATATACGACAAAAGAATAGCATCTGGCCCATTAGCTCAGTTGGTTAGAGCGTCGTGCTAATAACGCGAAGGTCGCAGGTTCGAGACCTGCATGGGCCAATTTTTATCATTTTAGCAGCAAATATCGTTTTTCTGTGGAAAGTCTACTTTTTTGGGTGAAAATAAAATATTTTTCTTTAAAAAAGGACACATATATAAAAAAGATAACTTACAACAATCCAAAAGTAATTAATCACGCATGATTTTGTTGATGAACTTTTCTTTCAAAAATTGTACTCTCACCATCTCAATGTACGCAATACTATTTTTCATACTCCATCCGTCTCAATTTATGTGACATTTTTCAGATTTTGAGATTCAAACAAGTCTATTTTTTACCGTAAATTTATCATATATCTTTTAATTGTTTTGAATTGCCAATTATTGTGACTTGTAATATTTTTACGTAGTTTACAAATATTTCATTTCATTATTTTTTAAGATTCCACGCACAAATTTTTGATCAAACTTAAACTGTTTGACTCTCGAAAAACGATAAGTCTCACGTAAATTGGGATTGAATGAGTATTACTTATTAGTGTAGTAGTATATATGTTCCTAAAAGAGAGATATATTTATAAACATCCCACTATAAATTTTACTCTCAATGTGATTTTTTATAACAAGACAAATATAATTATATTTAAAAGATCACATGCTTAAAAAGTTTTATGCCTAAAATTTATATGTATGGCAGATTTAAATCATTTTATCTTTTTACAATTTAAATTATATGACATGTTTAATTAACATAAGCTATCTCAGGTAAATTGCTATGATGAAATATATTTGTATATAATTATATATAAAATTTTACTCTTACTCTGGTATCTGTTTGTTGGTGAAAACTAACAGGTATCTCCTGAAACTAGTCGAGGTATGCAAAAGCTGATCCGAACATCACGATCATAAAAATTTATTTGTATAGGTATCCTACACTACAAATTTATTTGTATTTTTTTTTTTATGACTAGGGCTTATCTAATTCTTATTCTTTCCTCTTGAATATCCTACCAACGTTAGCTTACCTGCCCACTTCAAGTGTTACCATCATAGATCCTTGTAGCTTCACTCTCCACAATGATTAAGTAGGGAGTTCTTTTTAGGCCATAACAAACACTTGGTACAACATATAACACGTTCTCATTCTTAACCAAATATATTCAATTTATAGTATATGAATAATTAATAAAATTTTAACTATTATTAAAATTATATTGAAAAATCTAATCAAACACTTAGTTAGTAGGATCATTGAATATTGTTTGACTACTTAGAAAATGCATCACATGTATATAAACACGAACATCATATAAAGCCACAATCTAAAATCGTACATGTTACAGTTATTCGTTCCAACACTTTTTTTGAGAATAAACCTTTCAAGAATCTTCCCACAGACTTTATGGAATTGGAGAAGGAACAGAAGAAGTGTCTGCTCTTTTGGAATTGTAGAAAATGGAAAGATTTTCTTCTTTTTCTGATTTCTCCTGTGAGAACTTTTTTTATTATTATGAAGGGACACAATTATTCAAATAGTTGTGTCTCTTCCCTTATATATATACTAGATTTTGTTGCCCGTGCTATGCACGGGCCCAATAACATAAATGGTATGTTTTGGGGCTAATAACGAAATTTTTGAAGCGATTGTTTGCGTGGATAAAGGAATAAGTTTTTTTATCACAAACCTGTACTTTCTTTGGCGCTATTCAAGGCACAATAAGACTACCCACATACAACATTTTTGAACAATTTTATGTTGTCAATTATCACGATTTAATTTTAAGAATCAATCAATTTTTTTTCTGTTTTTTTAATAAATATTTTAAGTTGTCAATTATCACGATTTATTGTATTTTATACATAATTTTTAACGATAGATTAATTTCAA
>JAJOOI010009882.1:0-11122 GCA_029582585.1 Solanum bukasovii | reverse complement strand
CTCTCCCAGATCTCGCTCGCTCACTCGCCTCTCTCACTTTATACAATTGATCTTTTTGTATATGTATACCAAAGCAGATTATTCAACTGTTTTCTTTGTATATGTATAGCGAAATATACATATTTATGTTTGCTATGGAGCGCAATTATGCAAACTTTGCTATAGCATACAAATATGAATTTTGTGTTTGCTATATGTGAAAGTTGCTATTTTAAAATTAGTGTTGCTATATACAAACTTTTCTCTTCTTTTAATCTGTTTAAATTTAATTCAAATCATCGAATCTTAAAATATAGAACGATACTTCCTCTAATATATGTGACTCTTTCTTTGTTATTAGTCCATCTAAAAAATATTTTTTTTAATTTGACAATTATTTAATAATACATCTTTATTTTGTCATTATTGAGTTTCACCCAATCCTCTACCGAAGAAATATCAACTAAAATATAAAAATTATACAACAAGTATAACAAAAAATTTCCTTTATTTCTATTTAACAAAACGAAATCTGACGACCGACAAATAGAGAGAGAAGAAAAGTGGATAAAGGAAAATGACGGGTAGTGAACAGCGTTATTTGTAGTGCAGTTACCCAATAAGTGCATGTGGTATGTATGGTTCGCGTAAATTTTGACGGCTAAACCAACGCGTCGGTGCAGACGGGCCCCTCCATAAATGGGCTGGCTCTGCTACACTACACACTCGATTTGGCAAATTGGGCAAGACAGAGACATAATCACATACACCTTCTTTTGGTTCCACTTCATGCCACGTTACCTAAATTTCCTTATTAATGTTAACATACCAGAATCTAATAATTGAACTATCTATTTTCAATTCACATAAATAACTAAGACAACCATGAATAACTAAGTAATCAAGTCTCCATCCAAAAAGGGGCGATCTATAAGAATCCATTTATTGACTTTGTTATGATATTACGGATCGTTTGGTATAGTGTATTGAAAAAAGATAATGTACAATTATTAGGGTGGTAAAAGTCTCACATTGGTTAGAGAATGGATCGGTGGTTTTCTTATATGGACTAGGGTAATCATCTCTTCATGAGCTAGCGCTTGAGGTTGAGTTAAGTTCAGGTGTCATATCTTTAAATATATTAACTTTGTGTATTGTTAGTATTTTGTTTGGTACAATTTTTAGCCTATATGTGTATACTAATGATTGCATTAGTTATATACATATTGAAGTGTATTGTATTACTAATATCATGAATTTTCATGTATTAGAAATTTTAAAAAAAAGTGTCAACACATGCATTAGATTGATTAATGACATAACAATCCCTCAAATGACATCTGAAGATATTTTCCACTTCCCAAAGCTAAAGAATATGGAGGTTATTTCTGTAAACTAGCATCTTTATTGTAGAAGGTATGTAATACGTTTTATTTTTAATACACCGGCCAAATTAAACATTGCATAAGAAATAATCTCAATAAAACTAATACAAACATTACTAATATACTCATTCAACATTATTATTCTTGTATACCTTATCAAACAAACCCTATGTTAGTTTGTTTGTTATTCTGATTTGGCATACAAGTGAATCGCTATGGAGGCATAATATCAGTGTTTTAAAAAACTTTGTTGGGACTCGCCTCGGAGCTCGCCCTAGGGCGGGGCTCTAACAAAACGCCCCAAAACTCAAGTGTGGAGCTTAGTTCTCTAAGACTTACGCCCTAAGTGTTGAAGGAAGCTGGTGGAACATGTCAAAGGAACATATTCGATGAAGTTGACTGACGAGTTAGAGTTAGAGTTACACTAGGACTAGACTACTAAATCCTAATTTATGTACAAGTCTAAATTTTGTACGAATAAAGCTGATGTAGTCGACTAGGATATGTGTAAATAATATATTTGTGTTGTATTAGGATTCCTAGTGTAGCTAGTATATGACTCTTCTTCTATATAAGGAGTATGTAACTCAACCATTCAATTATCAATACAATCATTGATTTTTCAAATCCTAGACGTGAGATTTCTACATGGTATCAGAGCAATAACTTTTCCGCTCTTTAACGTATTAGATCAAAACCAAAACAACCACAATATTGAACTGCAATGGCCTCTTCTACCAACACTCTTTCGACCTCTTCACTTCATCATCTTATTTCGTTCTGCTCCATTAAACTTAAGCCAACGAACTATCTTATATGGAGGACACAAATGTCTCAGTTGATTCAAGTGATGAGATTAATCTACATCATCACAGAAACACCTAAAGGTATCTGTTCCACTAGACAAACTACTGAGAAAGCTGTAGCAGACGAGAAGGGTGCAGAAGACAGCAACATTGTTGATGACTAGGAGGAGAATGATGTGTTGATAATGAGTTGGATCTCAAGCACCTTGACAGAAGAAAACATGTACTTGATCGTAGGCTGCTCAACTACCAAGGAGATGTGGGAATGCTTGGAAGAAGCTTATCTTCAAGCAACAAAAGATAAGGAGTTCCAGCTTAAACAAAAACTGCAAAGTGTGAAGCTAGGAACCGAAACAATTGACGAATATATTAAGGAATTCAAAGGCATATGTGATGGCCTTGTAGCCATTCACAACCCTGTAGATGAAGATAGCAAAGTGATTAATTTTGCTAGAGGTCTAGGTCTTAAGTACAAGACTTTCATGACTGTCATGCTAGGTAAGACACCATATCCTACTCTTAATCAATTTGTTAATGCTCTCAGGGGTTTTGATATGAGGGAGGATGAAGAAAAAGTGCCCTAACAAAATCATAACATGGCATTCTCTGCCCAAAGAGGCAGGGGAAGAGGAAACTACTCTCAAAGAAGAGGAAACAATAATTTCAATTTCAGAGGAAGAGACTTTAAGCCTGCTGGACAAGGAACATGTTCTTATGACAACAGAAACGGACCAGGTCCTCAGAACATTCCTTCAAGTAGAAGTCATGAGAGGAACAATACTGATGCGTGTCAAATTTGTGCTAGAAATAATCATACTGCTCTTAAGTGTTTTTACAAGTGGGATTACTCTTACCAAGCCGCAGATGAGCTACCACAAGCATCGACTGCTACTAATCTACAAAACACTATTGATGACACATTGTATGTGGACTCAGGAGCAAGTAGTCATATGACACATAACTCAGGTTCCTAACTGATCTTAAACACTACAATGGACCAGATAAAATCATTATTGGGAATGGATCAAAGTTAGACATAACACATGTTGGAAACATATCCGGACCAGGTCTAAAGTTAAAAGAAGTTCTTGTAGTCCCTAAGATTAATAAAAAATTACTCTCAGTTAGAAAGCTTGCAAAGGATAATTGTTGCACTCTTGAATTTGATGAAACTAACTTTGTTGTTAAGGACAAGTAGACAATGACACTGCTGCCCAAGGGAACTAAAAAGAATAGACTCTATGCTTTGGAAGATAACAATCTCTATGCTTTAACTGCTGCACACGATTGGAACACGTCAAACAACATGTGACATACTAGATTAGGACACCCTAGTTTGAAGTCTTTAAAAGTTTTGAATAGTAATAGTTGCATCAATATTAGTAGTTGGAATAAAATACCTACTGTTTGTTCTAATTGTCAGTTGGGAAAGAGTTGTAAACTTCCATTTGGTTTGAGAAATGAAATTGAGAAAAAACCTTTATTGAAAATCCATTGTGATTTATGGGGACCTGCTCCTGTCGAATCTTCCCAACATATGAAATATTATGTTGTTTTTGTTGATGATCACACGAGGTATATATGGATTTATCCACTGAAAAAGAAATTTGAATTCTTTGAGGTCTTTGTAAAAAATTTAAAATGGTGGAAAAATAATTTTCTAAAGAGATTAAGATCTTTCAATGTGATGGAGGTGGTGAGTTTATTCAAACAGACTTTATAGAGCATTTGAACGATTGTGGCATTTGTGAGACATATTTCATGTCCTAACACATCTGAACAAAATAGAGTTGCAGAAAGAAAACATAGGCATATTGTGGAGACTGACTTAACTCTACTACTTCATGCTAACTTATCTTTGTTTCTATGGGTTGAGGTTTTTCTCACTGCAGTATTCCTAATTAATAGACTGTCTTCCTTAGTCCTAAAGATGGTGACTCAATTTGTTAAGTTGTATGGGGAACAACCTGATTACAATAGCGTAAAAATGTTTGGGTGTAGATGTTTTCCATATATCAAGGGTAGCAACAAGTTCAGTCCAAAAACTTACCCTTGTGTGTTCATAGGGTACAACAGCTTACACAAAGGATATAGTTGTTATCATCCACCTACAATGAGGGTTTACATATCCAGACATGTTATGTTTGATGAAAACACATTACCCTATGTGTCTCCAAATCAATCTCAGACTAACATTTATGTCTCAGCTCACCTTGCTACTTTTGTTGAATCTTTCTCTAAACTGCAGGCACATGATAATTCTGATTCAGGGGAAGTACATGCTTCTAGTACACACGTTAATGGTGATAATGTTGTTACTACTCATATACTCGTTGATGATGAAAGTACTATTGACCTCTCAGGCGCAAAATCAGATGTTGAGAAACAGGTTGAATGTAATGATCCATATAGTAGCATTAAAGCTCTAGCTGTAGATTTTGGATCTGCTAGTGGCAATGAGGAACATGTTGCACTTACAGGTCCAGTCAATGAGTATCATCAAATAACTATTTTAGTTGATATACATGTTGACTATCAATCTAATAATGCTACACTTCAGTCAACTACTTCGGTTGATGTACTAGTTGAGGTACTTTCTGCACCACAAGGGCATCATATGATCACTAGACACAAGGCGAAGGACACCACTTATCATTTGTTGCTCGCAGCAACAAAGATATTCTGAGGGAACCAAATACTACTAAGGAAAACTTAAGTCACCTCATTGGCTTGCAACAATACAGAAGGAAATCAATGCTTTTCACACTAACAAGAAATGGATATTAGAGCCCAAATCTCCTGATATTAATTTGGTTGGCCCAAAATGGGTGTTCAAGACCAAATTAAACCCTGATGGAACAATTGATAGTTACAAGGCCAGACTTATAGCCAGGGGATTCTCTCAGCTTGAAGACATAGACTTGGAAAAACTTTTAGCCTTGTGGTTAAAGACCACAACTATTAGAGTAGTTCTATCCATTATCATCAGCTCAAGGTGGGAAATTAGACAACTCGATGTCAAAAATGACTTTCTTAATGAGTTCCTATAAGAAGAGATGTACATGAGTCAACCTCCTAGATTTATTGATCTCAAGTATCTCAGCATGTGTGTCTACTTAAAAAGACATTGTATGGTCTTAAACAAGCACCAAGAGCTTGGTTTGATAGGTTTATCATGCATCTCATATACCTTGGCTTCATCTGTAGTAAGGCAGATTCTTCATTATTTACATTGCAAGCTCACAAAGGCAGCATATTTCTCTTGTTATATGTGGATGATATTATTATCACAGGTAGTAATCCATCGCATGTCTCCGAGCTAGTTCGCCAACTTGGGAAAAAATTTTCCATGAAAGATCTTGGTCTTTTACACTTCTTTCTAGGAGTAGAGGTTAAGTATTTTGATGAGGGTATCCACTTAAGTCAGAGCAAGTATGCTGCTGAGTTGCTGGACAAGACTGAAATGACTTTGGCAAAGGTTGTAGCCACTCATTTGGCTCAAAAGCATGGTTTACAAGAAGCTGTGGAAAGCCTGGTTGATGCATCTTTTTACAGAATGATAGTAGGGAGTTTTCAATACTTGACACTCACAAGACTGGATATTACTCATGTTGTGAATTTGGCAAGCCAATTTATGCAAAATTCAAACAGTGAACATCTTCAAGGGGTGAAAAGGGTTCTCAGGTACATCAAAGGTACTCTACACTTTGAACTCAGAATTATTTCACAATCACCATATAGGTTGTATGGATACTTAGATGCTGATTGGGGAGTTTGTACCACCACTAGGAGATCAACTACAAGCTATAACATCTACCTAGATGCAAACTGTATTTCTTGGACTTCTAAGAAACAATCCACAGTTGCCCGATCGAGTGCTCAAGTTAAGTATAGAGCACTAGCCTCCACTGCATCAGAGATGACATGGATCATATATCTACTGCATGACCTTGGGGCGTTTCTTCAATCTGTACTTATATTGTATTGTGATAACATGAGTGTTTTGTACATGACAGTTAATCCAATTATGCATGCTAGAACCAAACATGTTGAAATGGACTATCATTTTTTAAAACATTAACCAAACAGGTTTTTGCTGAGTTTCGTAGCAAGCCAGGAGTTACAGTCCCTCTACTCACTAGCTTAAGTGGAAGTGTTAAAGGAAGCTGATGGAACATGTCAAAGGAACATGTTCGATGAAGCTGACTGACGAGTTAGAGTTAGAGTTACACTAGTACTAGATTACTAAATCCTAATTTATGTACAAGTCTTTATTTTGTACGACTAAAGCTGATGTAGCGACTAGGATAAGGTGTAAATAATATATTTGTGTTGTATTAGGATTCCTAGTGTAGCTAGTATAAGACTCTTCTCCTATATAAGGAGTATGTAACTCAACCATTCAATTATCAATACAATCCTTGATTTCTCTAATCTTAGACGTGAGATTTCTACACTAAGCACGCCCAACGCTCGAGGCTCGCCTAACTGATCTTACACAAATTATGTCTTAAAATCTTTAGTTAACATTGTTGACCCTCATAATTCTTGAATAATTGAATGATACTTAATAATTTCTAGTCTATTGAGATAAGAAGATTGAGAATAACTCAAATAACAAGTTTTAGTATCGTATCTTTCCTATTTGATAACACTGTGAAAGTAATATATATTATGTAATATTTCTTTTAAAAATATGTCGCGAAATTTTACTTTTTCACTTATTATTGGTCTTCATGGTTTTGTCATATGTCTCAAAATTATCATACTTTATTTAGTCATTTGAAAGTAATTTTATTTTATTCATGATGGAGTGATGTTTTTATCATAATACTAGTAAGGTTATTATTTGTTTTTTTTTAGGGGGTAAATAGTATAGTATGATAAAAAAATAAAATTGAGAAATAATAATTCTTTTATTATTAGATAGTTAAGATATTAGATTATTTATACTTGTATAATCATGTTGGAACTTTTATTTTCTATTAGTTTATTTAACATATTTATAATTATTTCAAACTATTGATTTATTTTTATAATTTAGTGTTATTATATTATTATACTATATTATAAATTAAATTTTTTTAAGATTCATAGGGCTTACGCCCCACATCTCGAGGCTTACTCCTCGCCTCACGCCCCCGTCGTTTAAAACACTGCATAATATCATAGAAAGCTATCAAAACCAATTGATTTCCTATTATTTTTATTTTTTTTCGATCTATTGTTAATTTAATTTTTCTCTTATCTGGGATATAATGGAAATTACATTCTAAGCCCAATTCCAATAATTAAAGATCCTATGAAAATATATTTTTTGGAATAAATATTTTTTTCTAATAAAAAAGTAACATGAATAGGTAGAGATCTAACATGATTGATACCAAATGGGTGGTCAAGTATCATATCATACCATATGGACAACTGATTATTATAGCTGTAGCTAATATCAAATTATTTAATTTTATTGGATATATATTTGATCTGCCGTCACAAGGAATTAAAAATTTAATATATAGTGCACCTCTGTCTCCAATTTCATTATCCTTGTTACTCCTACAACACTTCCAAATCTAGAAATATAACCATCAAACTTTGAGATATATAGGTATATCATTAATTTAAAGAGAGAGAAGAATGGATACCGGATAAAAAAAAAAATACACTAGAACCCTATAGATGAGGGTGTTTTGGTATGAACAAAAATATATAATACTTTTTGTACTTTTTTTCTCTTGAACGTTTATACATAATTTAGAAAAAGATTTCTGAATTAGGGAAGGAGCATCACATCAAAAATGATTATTAGCGGCAATTAATTAACGATAATAACTTAATTGTAACTAAATATGTACTTTTAGCAGCAATTAACACTCTTTGTGTATGTCACTCAAGCCTTTAGCGACACTGGTTTTAATGACACTTAACTAATGCCGGTAAAGACTTTAGCACTATTTATTAATGTCTATATTTTTTGCCGCTAAAAATTATTTTTGTTGTAGTGGGATGTCGAGGGTGGTAGGGACTGGTGTGGTCAAGGCGTGATGGATGGATGTGTCGAGGTTGGGAAGAAGATAATAAACTTGAAATACTATTATGAAAATTATTTTATCTTGCTAGTCGTGCTACTAGAAAAGTCATTTTATAAATTAATTTCCTAGAGATTTTTTATCTCAAAACATAAAAAATTACAAAAAAATTTTTTTGTCAATATCAAACACATCATATGCTAAACCATCAAAATGTTTTTTATTTCTGTTTGGTTCAATTGCCAACACATTTTTGTTTTCTTCATTTTTTTTTCAATCCATGTATCATTTTGTCTCGTGAATATGATATGTTTGATTATGTCATCATTGAAAGATAGTATGCCTAATTTTCCTGTTATTATAATATTTAACATTAATAACTCAAAACCTTAGCATTATCTTACTCATCAACTCATATATACAAATTGAACTTAAACATATATGCCTATTTATCAAAATCGAAATATATAACTGCACACCCCTTGACAAAACCATAAAATAGTTCTTTTGTTTATATTATATTCCATTTTACTTATTTATATATATACACACATCTATGAGGGAAAAAATAGGAAACTTGCAATTGAAATATCTCTAAGCTAATTTTATGTGTTGGAGGATAGATACCATATCTCATATTATTTGAATAATATTACAATGAGCCCCACCCGAGAAAAATACAATTAATTAAAACACTGTGAAAATCAAATACTAGTGAAGACAAATTTTGACACATCTTGCCCCGTCAAATTTGACCTAGAAAAAAGACAAATCCCAAATCACTATATGCGTGCCATTTAACTTAATTTTAGATATTGTTATGTTGTTTAATTTTGAGTATGTACGAATAGATATTTAAATTTGTGTAAAGCTGAATATGTAAATCACGTGCGCGTGACAATTCAAGTGATGAGATACAATAAGCTAAGACACTTAAACATATTTAATGTTTGAGTGTATTTCACTCAAATTGTCACATAGGACTCACGTCTCTACTGGTTCAACTTTAATTTATACAAATTTAAGTATCTACTTAGGCTATTAGACATATCTAAAATTGAAGAAAATAGATATCAACTCAGACCAAATTCAAAGTCACGTACATTAATGGCCCTAGTAATTGATCTCCATCATTAACTGTACAATTCACGTATTGTAAGCTCTAATGAGCCTATAGTTGCCTATTGCATAGATTGGAGAAAGGGGTAATTAATTGGAAACTCTGCAAAAATGACCTCTTATATATTTATGAATGAGCCTCATACGTAGGCCTTGGTGTGTGAATAATGAATCGAAGACCTCAAAAAAAAAGACAAGTTCATTAATTAATATGCATGTCTTCTAGACTAGTATAGCTATTATCAACATAATTTGTATGTCCCATTTGTTATAATATTAAGCACATGACTTGTAGGGGAATGAAATTTGGACAGTCTTTCTTTAATTGAAAAGATGAGACTACACCAAATTTCCTGTTATATATATAAAAATATATAAATAAAAAAGAAAAAAAGAAAGCATTTGATACATATCACAGTTATGTTTAGAAGTTAGAACTAACAATAATCATTGGCGGAGCTAGAGTTTTAATTTGTCTACGAATTCAATAGAATTCAAAAAAAATGGTTCATATTTTATATTTGTATTTAAAAAATCACTAAACATGTATAAATATATATTTGTCAAGAATTCACTGAGCTAATTTTTTTTAAATTCAAAACTTATAAACATAAAATCCTAATCCTCACATGCACTCAAAGAGTACATTTCCAAGAGGGTTTTCAAAAAAAAAAAAAAAAACGCATCGTGCAAGTGGTTAATTAAAAAAATACAAAGAAGTCTGTCAACTTATTTTCAATCACATGCAAGTTGGCAGTTGGGGAATATTATGTCTTTTTCAATCCTTACGATTATTTCTGGAAATAACCCATCTTTATCCGTAGTGTCCAATTCAGATGTAAAAACAAAAAATTGTACAACTATATCCAGCAAATTTTAATTAAATGTATTTTACTATAGCTAGTAGTAACATTTTGTGTTTAATTAGATGAAGTTATTTGTCGCTGTCAATATAGGCCAATCCAACACATGACATGAGCTTTGAAGTTTGACGAGAGAGGGTGAGCTGGCTCACGATTTTGATGGGCCTTCAAATAGTTAATCGAAACGGGTTGCAAGTTGATCTAACACCAACACATTTGAATCCGCTTGTGAGTAGGTTGTCTTTTAACAAGTTGGATCTACATCTATAAACTACACGGGCTAAGCTAATAAGCCTCATTTAGCCTCAATCTTAAATGAGTTCCAAAAGATTTTTAAGTCAAGCCCTCTCAATAAAGGGATATTTGGGCTGGTTAATGGGAAAAGGGTGCAAAACGTTGTTCAAGAATATGAAATTAATTTATAATATTTGTTCTCCGTTAATAGTTTGACCTAATCATATCTTTATTGTTACTTAACTGAGCTAAATATTCTTTTATTTCACATAAAATTGACAGAGTATAATTAGAAGACTAATGGAAAGGACAGTTGATCCAATTTAATTCTTAGCCGTTATTATGCTATATTTTAATTAAATTGTAAGCAAAAATTTCACCAATTTAAGAAATTACATAAAATGTATTTTATAGCAACTTACAAATATTATTTTATGCAATTTAAATCAAAAGCTCTAGATATAAGTATGTTCTTGTGGGTAAGATAACGTGGAGAAACATGATAAAAAGGAATATTCAAGAAATTGGACTGGGTTTTCTTTTGGGTCTTCTCCATATGGGCCAACATATTTTACATAGGGTCTTTGAGACAATGAACTGGAAAACAAATATTTTCATTTGCTTATCTACTATTATAATCATGGTGTCCAGACCAATTTGCATTATTGCATGCACGTCGACTAATCTTAGACTTCATGATTTTCAGT
>JAJOOI010009881.1:0-11275 GCA_029582585.1 Solanum bukasovii | reverse complement strand
AGGTGAATAGTAGTTCTCCAAATTGGAGAACTACTATTCACCTCTCTATAATTGAAGAATAGAGAGTGAAATAGAGAGTGATTGGAGAACCATTCTCTATTTTACTCTCCAAATATAGAGAATGGAGAGTAAAATAGAGATGGGTTGGAGATGGTCTAAAAGGTCCTTTCCAAAGTTCAGTATTGTTACAACAATTTCGGTCAAAATTCGAATATATTTCAAACATTTTTCCCTAAATAAAATTATGAACAAACTCCTCCAATAAAAAATTGAAATGTCTATTGTTGATCTTCAATTGCTCTTTAGCCGTAGAAATTTTGTTCATCATCAAGCTATCACTCGTATGGATCTACATTTTTCACTTCTTCATTTTTATCTTTACTATTATTGATAGTGATATAAATACTCTTGAAATTTTTTTAGCCAACAAAATCTTTTTGTTATTTATTGCTGACTTTTTATGGACGGCTAGTCGCGACATCTTTAGATGAGTAGAAAATATAATAATGAACGTATTATCATCCATTAAAGTGGAATATGAAAATGGTGTAGCATTCCATAAATATGAAATATGAAAAGGCTGTAATGATTGAGCACAATCATTACCGTTTTTAAAAAAAATTAAAATTAATAATGAATGATCTTTATAGTAATTTATTAACCAAAAAAACGACAAAATATATACTAATAAAAAGAGAGAGTAAAAAGCCATAGAAATTGAGAAAATAAATAATACTATTGCTATTCTTTTAATCTTTTGATTAGAAAATAAAAGAAAAATAGGGAAAATATTTAAAAAATTAAAAAGTATAACTGATAAATTGAAGAGGGGCATAAGAAAATGAAATAAATGGCAGTAATGAAATCTGAAAATATAAATATTTGATTAACGTTTCAAGCACACCTCATCCAATTCTAGGTGCAAACGATCGTTAAGTAGTATAAAACTCAACGAAGAGTTGGGGTCGAACCCACAAGGAGCGGTACGTGTTCAAGTTCATTTATGAAGTACAAATGTGTTCTAGATAGTTATAGGAATAGAAATTATTGGAAAAAAAATATGAAAACAAGTCTAAAGGGGTGACAACAAATGTCAGATGGGGGGTTTTGGTTTGCAATTAGCAGCTACAACGCAATCAAACAACAATGAAATAACAATAAAGAGAAGGAATTCTCGGGATGTGATCGAATATAGGCAAATTTCGCTATATGGGTAATTGAAACTACTAACAAATAGCTAAGTATCAGTGGGTAGGCTGGACTATGTTTGAAATAGTTTTCTTTCAAACAACTATCACGTTTCAAATGATTTCTCTCGAACATCAACAAGCTTAACAAATAAGAACAACCCACAACCTTAATACATCCTCTCTCGAGAGAGCAAGATAGGTAGGATTAGGTTTAGGATTCACTCTCTCGAGCTGAACCCATATCAATCCAATACCTACAAACCATTAATCAAAAGCTTTAGTTCAAAAACCTCTCTCTCAAGCAAGCTAAGAACTCACAATTAGAACTGCATTTGCAACTACAATTCATAGATTAAAACACAACTAATGATTAAACCCACTTTAATATAGCATTTAAATTAGTAATTAACAATACCCATAAGCTAATTCAACCTATAATCACATAATCACACCCCAAGAATTGGAGTTTTAGCCACACTTCATAAAAATAAGGAAACGATTACCAAATACATTCGTCATGATCTGGGTAAATGCTTCCAAGTCTTTACAATTGTCCAAATTGAAGAAATTTAGAAATCCACCTGCAAATCCTCAAAATTGAGCCTCAAAAAGCTTTAAAGTCTACCATGGAACTCTAAAACTCAAAAGAAAACTCTACTCAATGATAGCAAGATGCTCAATTTACAGTTCAAAATTCAATTTATAACTGCCCAAAATTTAGCCTGAAAGGCCATTAGGCGAGATAAGTTGGGCTCGTCGAGTGGTTTGGCAATCCACCCTTAGCTCTCTTCCATCACCAGTATGCATTGGTTTTCAGCATCCCCAAGTTCTGTAACCTTGGGCGATCCATTTTGTCATCGTGGAACCGATCGGCATTTCGCCGACTGACCATTCCTGTCGCCGACTTGGTTTCTTCCATCAGGGCTGGCACACTGGAACTTTAGGTGGGCTAAAAGACCACTCGGCGAGTCGCCGAGTGGTCTTGGCGATCACTAGGATTGCCTTTTTTCACTTCTTCAGCTTGTTATGCTCCTTTTTGCCTGTTAATGTCCTTACCTTGCTCCTTAGCTCACATACCTGAAAATCAAAGCTTTAACATCAGTTTATAGCATATATTATGCATTTGAGGACACTAAAGCTATCAAAACAAAGCCTAAATGAGTCCAAATCTCGGACTCATCAACACCCCCAACTTAAACTTTTGTTTTTCCTCAAGTAAAACTCAAGATCAGTTGTTCAATAACGATGTCTCAAGTAGTGTTGCATAAGAATCAACATGAATGCACACAAAAAGTTCAAACTACACATACAAAGCCCAATTGTGCACGCAAAGATTCAAATTGTGACTCACCATTATCAAAGATGCTTAAGTTTGCAATACTTGCTTCAAATGCAAGTTCAAACTCAACAAAGGTACTCAAATGCCCTCACAATAAAGATGATTACATATTCACACAAAATTCTTCAAAAATTTAAAGTCTTGGAATCACATGCAACTCTCACACTTTCAAAGATGAACACATGCATGACTCCACCCATAAGTTTTCCCTTATTTTCCAATCAACATTCGTTTCAGCTCACTCAAGATCACAAAGGTCTTTTCTAGGCTTGTAACGGGACTGAGTGTAAAGGTATAATCATTTTGGTTTAGTGGCTTCTACCTTCATAAAGTATGGCCTGAAAATCACTCTTTCTCTTTCTCCTTCTCCTTCACATTCAAACATGTTCAAACCCCACCCCATTATTCAACTAGATATGAATCACCGGATACCCCATTTTTCATACGTTCAAACACTTTATTTCACATTTTTTGCTCTTTTTCAATCTTTTTCTTTTATTTTCTTTTCTTTCCTTTCTTTTTTTTTTTTTTTTACATGAAGGGGTTCTATGTTTTTCAAAACAATCCAAAATCCAGGGGGAATTTGTCACACTTCTTGACTTCCATTCTCTTTCACCACACCACACTCCCAACTTAGGCTTTTGGTCTAAGTTATCTGTTCAAACAAACCATAATTCACGAAAGTTATAGGTGCAGGGATAAAGTGAGGTCATAATTGTTCAAGTTTCTTCCAAGAAAAGGGAAAGGCTCAAAAGGTGCCAAGCTAGGTTCACACTTCTCACAAGGTTGGCCACAAAAGAGATATATTGTCAAATTGGTTCACTCTTCAAAATTCTTGCCTAAGCTCATTTCAAGTGCTTCCATCACTTAATCAACCGGACCAACGGGGCAAATTCTAGGTGTCATCAAATACAATGTTCAAAGTAATCTCATCACACAAGACATTGGTACCAAAATCGAACAAGACTCCACACTTTCTAGCTAGCGTGCAATGCTCATCACAAGAGACTCATTCGACAACTGACTAGTCACAACGAGATGCTAAAAGTTCACATATTGCCTATGTAACTTAGTTTGCCTCATTGTAGCTGTACATTCATTTCGTTCAATTAAGAGCACTATTTGAGTCATCGGTATTGATCACAACTGACACTAAAATTCACACAAGAACAGTCACAATCACACACAAAAGAGGTGGCAAAATTTTAAAATTAGGTTCAAAATCGTTTTCATTCAAAACAATGGGCCACAAGCTAAAACATCTGCAATACAATTCAATACCCAAGATATATATCAATAAACCAATAAGCTCAATATTCACAAAAACCATCATCAAAATAGAACCAATATGGACAAAATAGTCACAAGAGGTAGGAATGGACATACCTCACCCCACCCAACAAATATAAGCAGTTGTCCTCAAATGCAACTAAAACAAAAATAGAGTATAAAAAGATAACAGAGAGGGAGGGAAAAAGTCATCCTGCCAGGCTAAGCTTGGGGTGAAGTCTGCGTCTCGGTCACTCCATTGTCTGTGCATCAGTACCTGGGGTCAGCCTCTAGCCGAGAAGCACATACATCAGCAAAATAGGCTAGGTGCCCCATCTTGAGAAGTATGTCCTGGGTGATAGAAGGCCAGGAGGCAGAAGTACCAGCAGCAGATCTAAGAGGCGGGGGAGCAGCAGAAGAGACAGGAGTGTCGGAAGGAGCGAAGCTAGAAGTACCTGAAGTCCCAGAGGCCGGAGTAGGCAAGACTGCCTCTGCAGGTAATGTATCGATATCAACCTCCGGGGATGTGTCCACCGGAGCTGCTCTCCTCATATCAGCCTCGTCCCGTGTGTACTCGTCCTCTATGCACCGGATGTCGGTAGAAGATGTGGGTGTAACCTCGACATCCCTCTTCTCATCATGACAAACACCGGCCCGATGACATAACTCTGTGATCAGTACTGGAAAGGGCAGGGACATCTGGTGCTGATTGTCCCTCATGTCTATCTCCTGCTCGATGATCAACCCTAACTTTTGCCGCTTCCTGACTATAATAGACCCAAGGCATACCGCCATTGGGTGGTGGAGAATAAACTCATTCTGCGACAGCATGATTGTGGTGTTGATGAATCCAAACTAGTACCGAGCTGCTATGTTTGGGCCCTTCTTCTCTATCGGCTCTCCGGCCTCAATACACCTTGGGGTGGTGTCAGAAATCAATGGGGCTAGCCAACCTTTGAGGTCATCCAGAGTCTTTGTAGTGATCATACTCCGATACTCGTGTACAAAATTTGTAGCCCTCTCAAATACAATGTTGATATCATCACAACTGCATCTGACTTTCTCCCTCAGACCATCACGAAATCTACCGGCTTGAAAGCACTAGCCTTCTTCTTCCCCTGAGGTACCAGGTCATTGTAAGTAGCATAGAACTCCCGGACCCATGTAGGAATGTATGTGCCATGGGGTTTGGTGAAGACCTCGAATTTGTGGTACTTGAGGGTGTCCCACACGTTTGGATGCATGTCCACTACTCCATCTGTGTACAATATCTTCTCCTCTAAGATGGTCCTCGATCCCTCAGCCCTTAACCGGTTGAGTGACCGGGGAAGAAGACCCTGAACTGGTAGCACTGGAACCACCGTCTGTGATGGAAGAGGCACTGGAGCTGAAGTTGGAGAGGCGGCTCCAAAATCCTAGACGAATTATGATGAGATTTGGAGCGAAGCTCTACTCTCCGGGAATGCAATGGCTGGTCATCCTCAGGCTCAGAGAATGAAGCCTAAGAATCATAAGATTCTCCCTCACAGGAGTTGGACTCTGGTGTCTTAGCGATGGGCACTTTGCCCTTTCCCTTGCCTCCCTTCGGAGGTAATTTCTTGCCATTAGCCTTGGAAGCAGTTGCTTCCTCATTGATGTCAACTCCACGTACCCGCTTTCGGGGAGGCATGCCACTATCATTCAAATTAGTTCTAGCCATATTTTCAAAACAATAGAGAAAAAAATTCAGAAAAGTTGCAGAAAAATACTGCATAATCACTTGTCAAATTGCTTTGGCGACCCAGATCGGGCTCGCCGAAAGTACCAGCATACAATTTTCAAAAATTCAGGACAGGTTGGCGATATTCAGGGCCATTCGGTGAATCGCCGACACTAATCGGCGAGCTAGAAGTAGCTCACCGAAAGTTACAATGTATTTTAAGGGTTAGGGGCGCAGAGAGGCGATCAAGAAGGCCTTTCGGTGAGCTCAGGCATCTTTCTGAAAGTTACAGAACAAACTCGACCAATCTTGGAAATCAAGGGCGATCTATGGGGGACTTTGGCGAACCGCCGAACCACTCGACGAGCTCGACTTTGCTCCCCAAACGACCCAACATGCCAATTTTCTACCTCAAACTTCAAAATCAAGCCCGCAGTCCCCGAATTCAAAATTAAACATAAACACCATTCAAGTAAGGTTAGACCCATACTACCCATGCCATCGGGGTACTCAGACTTCCCCCGATTTGGTCAAAATTGGCAATTTGATGGCTTTTACCCTTAAGAATGACATCAAACACTCCATCATTGGGAAAATTACGTCATTTAGCACAATTTGGGGTTACTTAGACTTTACCCCACTAGACCCAACACATTAACACCGCAACCCAACAATTTAGACTCGACTTTAAAGGCAAGAATATGGGAATCGATAAATTTAAGGCAATTAGGCACACATTTTAATTTATTATAGGTAATCCAACAATTAAACACGATTATAATCAACTACCCAACAAACATCAACATCCATTTACCTATTGCATTCGATTTCAACCACACAATTAAAGTACGGGGTTCGAAAACCAACCTTAATGCCGAATTTAAGAGTTGTAAAGCTAGGAGGCAAAGTTCCATAATTCGAGCAAAGAATTCACAAGATACGAAGGGAAAAACAATAAAATATGAAAGATCTAAATTTGGTTGCGAGGGTACGAGAGTTAAAAATAGGAGAAGACGATGGATTTTAAAATTTTAAACTATTTGTCCTTTAAAACCTTTCAGTTCGCGGCACCTTCAGCGGAGTAAGTCATGTTCGTCGAACCACTTGGCGATGCGCCGATTGGTATTTTACCTCACCGAGTTTTACAGGACTCCCAACAATTTGGGGGTTCAAACGGCGGTCCAAGTCGGGGATCGCCAACTGGACTTTGGCTCGCCAAACTACCCATTTTCCAACACTTTTCACTTTTCAACATGCATAATCAACACCCGTTATTCAAAATAAAAAACTAAAGCATTAAAAACTTGGGTTGCCTCCCAAGAAGCGTCTTAGTTAAGTCGTGGTACGATGCAAATACTAATTTATGGATCATTCTTCGGGTTTGCCAAGGTATCACTTGGTAGGCCCCGTTTTGGCCTCGGATTCAAATGAGAAGAAATTTGACCCATTTGGGTCTCGAACTTCTTGATTGACATAGAATGGGAGGTGATCGTCATATTAAGTGTAGAGACATCCTCCTTCATCTCTTTCAACACTTTTTCTAACCCTTCAACTTTGTTGAGAATACATGAGAGCTTGTCTTCCGTACAGACATTTTCAGACTACTTGGGCTTTTGACACTCATGGGGTGGGACATACCTATCTTTTTCACCCTCTCTTTCCTTCCAAGTGGAGTTACGATCACGCTATTATCTGTCACGGTCTCTCCATCCCTCATCTCTATTCCAACCCGGGTTTCCACCCAGCCTTGGATAGTTTGCTCGATATCCATCTCCTTGATTAGCTAGAAAGTTCACTTCCTCATTGTAAAGTGCTTCAAAATGAGCTTCTTGGGATTCACTACACCAACACCAACATCATTAACATTCTTTGCACCATTACCCATCACATTTTTTGCCAATATATCCAGTTGAGTCATTATTTTGGCCATGTTTTGGTCCCTCTCTTGATCATTTTCGATCTGCTCTTTTGTCATTCTAAAAGTGAGAGGGGACACTTGGTGCTCACGAGTGTACCATGCTCTGTTTATCTTGGTCGTGCCATCAAGGAGTTGTGATGCTACTTCATAGGGTTGTTGCATTATACCACCGGGAACAAGTTAATCGGCAACTCCTTTGTTCACCGAATCAAGGCTCCTATAAAAGTATTGTAGTAGCACATTGTTTGAAAGTCCATGAGTCGGGCATTGAAGTACCAACTTTTTAGCCACGTCTCATAGATAGGCTCACCCTCCAAGAGTTTGAAACATTGGAGTCATCATCTTCGATGGGGGAAAGAATCTCACAGAGAATGTTGTAGTAAGTTCACCCCATGAAGTGATAGAATCCCTTGGTAACTCAGCCAACCATTTTGTAGCTTCACCCATTAAAGAGAATGGGAACAACCTGAGACGAACTGATTATTGTGATATGTTCTTGAATGAGAACGGACCACAAACGTGCACGAAGTTTCTAATATGCTCATGAGGGTCTTCGTGATCCAATCCTCCATATAATACTTTTATTTGGAGGAGCTGTAGCATTGTGCTAGTGACATGGAAAATGACATTCCCTTTAATTGGAGGTAGACGTATTGCACCAATACCACCTAATTGAATTGGGTCATTCACATCATTAAGGTTCCCAATATCGTTTTGGTGTCCGACTTGGCTACCATTACTCCCGTTTAAGCTCTCTCCCTCTGTTCAACACAAGCAACACAAAACGAAAAACTAAAGTAAGTCGATTCAACTACAACCAAAAAGATCACAATTCAACTTCAATAAAAGAATTTCAAACAACACCTCTCTCCAGCAGCGACACCATTTTGATTAACGTTTCAAGCACACATCATCCAATTCTAGGTGCAAACAATCGTTAAGCAGTATAAAACCCAACGAAGAGTTCAGATCGAACCCACAGAGAGCGGTACGTGTTCAGTTATGAAGTACAAATGTGTTCTAGATAGTGATAGGAATAGAAATTATCGAAAAAAGACATGAAAATAAGTCTAAAGGGGTGACAACGAATGTCAGATGGGGGGTTTTGGTTTGCAATTAGCAGCTACAACGCAATCAAACAACAATGAAATAAAAATAAAGAGAAGGAATTCTGAGGATGTGATCAATTATAGGTAAATTTCACTATTTGGGTAATTGAAACTACTAATAAATATCTAAGTATCAGTGGGTAGGTTGGACTATGATTAAAATAATTTTCTCTCAAACAACTATCACGTTTCAAGTGATTTCTCTCGAATATCAACAAGCTTAAAAAATAAGAACAACCCACAACCTTAATACATCCTCTCTCTCTCGAGCAAGATGGGTAGAATTGGGTTTAGGATTCATTCTCTCGAGATGAGCCCATATCAACCCAACACCTACAAACCATTAATCAAAAGCTTTGGTTCAAAAACATCTCTCTCAAGCAAGCTAAGAACTCAAAATTATAACTGCATTTGCAAATACAATTCATAAATTAAAACACAGCTAATGATTAAACCCACTTCAATATAGCATTTAAATTAGTAATTAAGAATACCCATAAGCTAATTCAACATATAATCACATAATAACACCCCAGGAATTGGGGTTTTAGCCACACATCATAAAAATAGGGAAACGATTACCAAATACATTCGCCATGATCTGGGTAAATGCTCCAAGTCTTTACAATGGTCCAAATTGAAGAAATTTAGAAACCCACCTGCCATTCCTCAAAATTGAGCCTCAAAAAGCTTCAAAGTCAACAATGGAACTCTAAAACTCAAAAGAAAACTCTCATCAATGGTAGTAAGATGCTCAATTTACAATTCAAAATTCAATTTATAGTTGCCCAAAATTTCTCTTGAAAGGCCATTAGGCGAGATAAGTTGGGATCGCCGAGTGGTTTGGCGATCCGTCCTTTGATCTCTTCCATCGCCATTATGCATTGGTTCTCAACATCCCCAAGACCTGTAACTTTGGGCGATCCATTTTATCATTGTGAAACTGATCGGCGATTTGTCGACTGCCTATTCCTGTCGCCGACTTGGTTTTTTCCCTCAGGGCTGGTACACTGGAGCTTTAGGCGGGCTGAAGAGCCACTTGGCGACTCGCCGAGTGGTCTAGGTGATCGCCAGGATTGCCTTTTTTCACTTCTTCAGCTTGTTATGCTCCATTTTGCCTGATAGTGTCCTTATTTTGCTCCTTAACTCACATACCTGGAAATCAAGGCTTTAACATCAGTTTATAGCATAAATTAGGCATTTAAGGACACTAAAACTATCAAAACAAAGGCCTAAATGAGTCCAAATCTCGGACTAATCAATATTGTAATTGACAAATTTATTAGGTTAGATTTATTTTTAAAAATTAAATAAAATTTGACCAATGATTCCCTCTATCAGTTGAAGACCATTTTTTGTTACTTTTGATATGCAATGTGTAAAATTTTGTAATAACTTCTTCTTGGAGAATACACATCTTGTATTTTGGAGAAATAATTATTTAAATGTACTAAAATAAGCAAAAATAAGTGTGTGTGTATATATATATATATATATATATATATACTAATTTGACTATCTCTCTTGATGATCTTCACCACCGTCATTAAACTTCATTCTTCATATCTTGATGAATTTGAATCAAATTAATCTAACCATGTCTCTTTGGTGAATCTCACATTGCTATCAAACTTTATTTTCATCTTGATGACTTGTGTGTTGACTATTATGAAATAAGAAGAAAATTTGAAGAATGTATATCTATGATATTCATCAAAGTGATCATAAATTGTCACATCATTTTTTTATGTCATTTCTTTTGATTATTAACCACATGATGAACCAAATGAAGAAAAAAATTAAAAAAGAAGAGGATATATTGATTTTTTAAAAAAAGAAGAAGAAGAAAATGAAAATGAGTACCTAACAACTCCATAGATGATTGTTATTTATAGATGGATTAAATCGTGAAAAAATTGGTAGAAGGAAGATGAGGAGACATGTTATTTAAGTGTAGAATGCAAATGGATAGAAGTTTTTTTGTCACTCACGAAATATAATTTAAATATAATAAATATAATGATTTATTTATTTATTAAATGTACAATTGTTTAATAAAAAAATGAAGGAAAAAATTCAAAAAAAAAAGAGAAAAAAGATAAATGTGAATGGAGGTCATAGAGAGGTGTCACATCACTTTGTTTGCATTTAGCTTTATTATATATATAGATAGATGTTTAATTATTTATTATTATAATAGAGGAAGGAAATTAATAGTTATAATGGGCAATGAAGGGGCACCATATACAATATTTCAATACTAATAAAAATGGCCAATGTATAATCTTGTCAGGTACTTCAAAAGCTTATGCAGTAGGAAGTTATGAAATGTGAAATTTGTTTATAGTGTAGTGCTAAGGATGTATGGTATATGCACAAGTATTTACTTGGGGTGTGTTTGGTATAAAGGAAAACATTTTTTGGAAAATGTTTTCTCAATTTTCTCATGTTTGGTTGGGTAAAATGTTTTGAAAAATATTTTCCAAATCAATTCATTTTTCTCAAATTCAAAGAAAATGACTTCCCTTCAAAACTTAAGGAAAAAATTTTCCAAAATTTTCCTCCAACTTCAAATTATAATTTTTTTGTTGAAAAAATCAATTTTTTGTTGTTGAAAAAATAAATTTATAGCTTATTTTTAAAAAACATTTTTCAACTTCAATTTTTCTATTTTTTTACCCACCCTCACCCCGACCCCACCTACCGCCAGTACCTACCCCCCCCCCCCAAAAAAAATTAATGTTTATTTTT